>PVJC01006305.1:0-55495 GCA_004026665.1 Murina feae | reverse complement strand
CCCAACATCCTTAACAGTCCTACACCCTCCTGGTGCCTGAACAGCCACTCCGTCTACGCTGTAGGCAAGGAAGAGGGTAGCCTTGCCGAGGTCTAGCCCTCCTTCGGGGTCCTGCGGTGCCACCCTCCCCCCACCAGAAATATGCATATGCACATGTCCCAAGCCAAGTCCTAACTCCTAATGTAATCAGTTCTCACTGTGCTCCCTCTCAGCCCAGTTGGGCAACTCTGCACGTGCTTTTGAGTTCCTTTTTCCTGGACACGGCTGTGAAAGATACGTTAGCTAAACAAACACCCCTGTGAAATGCTCAATCGCTTCCGTGTAAAGGGCGAATTGGACACAAGAACAGTTTGTGGTGATGTAACCGCTTCTTGTAACCAGTGTGGAGGTGACATCCCAGGAAGGGCCCGGCATGCCTCTGCACTGCTGGGGTGGTCATCTGACCTCCTAACGACAATACTTTCTGGACAGATCCCTCCCAGTGACCATGAAAGGCAAGAGGAGGGAACGCAGTGAGGAGGCAGGAAGAATCATGGTTTGAGCGCCCCCAGGATGCTGGGCACTGTCTTACAGCTTATCTGCCCTCTGTCATGGGAATCATCGTTACTAACCCATTTTACAGATGACGAAACTGAGGTGCAGGGAGGTGAAGTGACTTGCCCAAGTTCCCACAGCTACAGAGGGGGGTTGACACGAGATTTGTACCCCCAGCAGATGTTCCTTCTACTACTGAATTGCTATATCAACTCTAAGGAACCCCAAGGTAGGAAATAAAGGGTTCGCTGTGGGCTTGATGTCAGCTCTGTAGGCAGAGAGCCCCACAGAACTGTACTCCATTCACAAATGCGCGTGGCCCTGTGCAGGCACCTTTGCAAGAGCACCATCGTATGTTACCGTACAGACAGGGCAAGGGCCCTGCGGTCCAGTTCGCCTCGGTGGACAAATACTTGTGAGAGAAGGAAAGCCTGGACTGGGGTCCTCTGCGTCTGTGTTTGGGTGTAGGTCGAAGTTATCCCTGACTTCCAGGAGTTTAGCATCTAAAAGGCGGATGTAGATGAGAAGAGATGCCTGGGTAAAAGTGATGGTGATCGTGGGAATCTGTGTCACGTGCAGACATGAATGGCACAGATCGTCCTGGGGGATGAAAAGCTGGGAGGTGCTGACTGGTCTGGGAGGGCTTCCTGGGGGCAGTGGCATCTAAGAGGGCAGAAAATGGAGAGAGATTGGGGCATGCAAGATACGTTGGAGCTGGGATGGAGGCCCTGTCTTCCTGGTCTACTCCAGCAGGTATGTAATAAATGCCCACAGGCTGCCAGGCCTTGTTCCAGGTGCTGAACAAAACAGTGGGCTCCCCCTCCTGACCCTTGTAGAGTGAGGCTCAAAACGTGTATGAATACAAAATAAAGGGCCACTCGGGTTCGGGGAGTAGCCAGGAAGGGACTCTCAGAGGAGGGGATGTTCAGGCTGAGATCAGAAGCATGAGAAAGAGCCTGCCGGGAATGAGTACATGGAACAGCATTTCAGGCAGAAGGAACAGCATGTGCAAAGAGAACAGACTGTTGGAGGAACTGAAAGATACACAGGTTGGCCAGAGCAGAGGGGATGGGAAGGAAGAGAAGGGAAGGACGGAGCCAAGGACCAGATCGTGGCAAAGGGCTGGACTCCTGCTCCCTGACAAGTTTTCAGGACAGTGACAGGTGGATGTCCCTTCTGAAAAGCCACTCTGGCTGCTGGGTGTTTCATAAGCGCATCTCTAGCTCTTGAGCCACTCACTGTCCGGCTCTCTTCCTGTGGTTTACCTACCCTGATCACCTCTACTCTGCACAGGAGGAAACGGAGGCTCAGAGGCAGTGAGTCGCCTGCCCAAGGACCCCCCCCCCATTAGGAGGGGAGCCAGGACTGGAACCCAGGTCTCCCTGGACTCACCCCTCCAGCGACCTGCTCCCCTGACTCACCTTCCATCCCTCCAGCAACAGGACTGACTAAGGACGTTGTGAGGTTGTCCGGTTGGTCCCCCTGTCAGTATAGGATGGCAGCCAGGGCCACCACGGGGTCCCCTGACCATGGCTCTGCCACTGTGGAGGCACCTAGCAGATTCTTATAAAAATGGTATGACGGTGGTTTGCCCTTCCCCATTTACTTCAGCCACGCTGGCAGAGTGGCTGAGGGAAGAGGCTCCAGGGTGAGTGGTTTAAATCCCAGCCCCTTTGCTGACATGCTGTGTGGCTGAGGGGCGTCTCTTCCCCTCTCTGGGCCTCAGCCGTCCCATCCGTGAAATGGGTGTGATCAGTAGCCACCCCACAGGCTGCAGTGCTAAGAGGACAGGCAGGAAGGTGGGCATGCCATGGGGTAGTTCTCTCTCCTCTCCCCTAGGCCCGCTAGAAAGCGAGCTCCTTGGACGGGAGTTTTGTCTACTTCCCGGAACAGGGCCTGGCAAGTAGAAGTTTGGGAAATATTTGTGAAATGCTTCGGACACTCTGCTAGCGGCCATCCCCACAGAGGCCACTTTATGCTGAATCCTTACTTTTCAGAGGATGTTTGCCGTAATGGAACCTCTGCCGTGCAATGCACGTTGATGAGCTGGGCACCTGCCTGCATGGGCTCATCCAATCCTCAAAACAAATACCCTGTGAGATGGGTATAGGTGTTAGCATCCCCATTTAACAGAGGAACAAACCGAGGCTCAAAGAGGCAGATGACGCCAGACAAGGCTCACAGCTACTAAGTGGCTGGGTGGGATTCAAACTCAGGCCTGGCCGACCCCAGAGCCCACACTCATAACCGTGACACAAATGCCACAAAGGGACCAATGAGGGGGAACGTGGCCTGGGCTCCCCAGCTGAGATGGGTTCACGCAGGCCCTGGGCCTCCTAAGCAAGCCCCCCAGGCGTCGCAGAGACAGTGTGGTGGCAGCACATAGGAAGCCTCGGGAATGCTGGCTGCATCACGACCCTGATAACATGTTATTCTGGTGTTGGTTTTCCCAGGGTGCCACCTCGCTCCTAACCAGGCTCTGCCCCCCCCTTTCCCACCCCTCAGCATCCCCCCATTTCCCAGGTGGCCCTGAAGGCTGTGGGTCCCAGTGGCAGTCCCGCAGAGATGGAAGGGATTCAACCCCTTGCGTTCCGGATGGGGGAACTGAGGCCTGGGGAGGGCAGGTGGGAGGTGGTGGGGAGGGACCTGGGACTGCTGCCAGGAGGCCGCTGAAGCACACTGACCTGCTCGGCCTCGCCTTTCCTATCTGTGAGCTGGGTGATGATGCCCCCTAGGGGTGTGTGTGCGTGCGCGCATGTGTGTTGTAATGAGGAAAAGATGGATATGGCTGAGCTTTGAAAAGAAAGATGTGTCCCCCAGGGTGGAGTGAGGAGCTGTGGACGACCTCCTGGATCAGGAGGGGACTCTGAAGTGCCGGATAGGTATTTGTATTTTATTCCCCCCCCAAAGCTGTCCACCCACTGATAGGGAGCCCTGTCTGTGACAAGTCCCCCAACCGGGTTGGAGGAAGGCGCGTTGTCAGGGGTCACTCCTGAAACCCGGAACTAACCATGTCAGCTGCTTCTTCAGCAAATGTTTAGTGAACTGGGAGCTGGTTACCATGTTGTCCACAGCCCATGTAGTGTAGGTGTCATTTTATTCCCATTTTATACAAGGGGAGACCGAGGCCCAGAGAAGGTGAGTTACCTGCCCCAGCTCACACAGCAGGAAGCGTGCAGGCGGGGCCCACCTGCCTTGGGGTCATGCCTGCTCCTAACCATTGTGCTACTCTGCCTTCCTGGAGCCCCAGCACCAGTGCTGCACAGAGGGAACCTCTCCTCTCCACCCCTGCTTTTCAGATGGGGAAACTGAGGCTTCGGAGGGACAGGAGCGTGCCAGGGTGATAACGCTTTGGGAATGCACTGAGGGGGGTTACCTGCATGCGACTGCCATGAATTACAGGGCCCTCAGCTCCTGCTTGCATGCCCCTGGGACAGGGAGCTCACTACTTGGTGTGTGTCCTCAGTACCCAGCTCCCAGGTCTACAGAGCCCAGCCCTGTCACCTCCTCACAGCGGGAGGTGAGCTGGGGGACTCTTTTTATATCTTATTTTATTGTTGATAGTGTTACAGATATCTGCCTATTCCTCCCTTTTTGCTGGGGGAATCTTTTACAAGGAAACATACTAAAACTCAGAATCCCATGAAATCAGCTCCTGAAATTTCCAAACCTAACTCAGATTTGTACTTGTGATCAGGCGATGTAGAAACACCACAGGTTTTCCCATTAAGGCCAAAAGGAATGTTCTAGACCATTGCCTCTTGGTAGGACTGTCTGCACCGTCCACTGTGGCAGCTACCAAGCACTTCCCATGTGGCTCGTGTGACGGAGAAGCGGAGTCTATAATTTTAATGTTAATGGATTTAAATGCAAATAGCCACAGGCGGCTAGTGGCTCCCTGTTGGCTGGCACAGTGCTGGGATTTCCTAGAATGCACAGAGTGCGTCCTTCGACCATCCCTGCAGGGCAGGGGAAAGGACAGTGGGCTATCATGAACCCAGTCTCTGGCTGGGGTATCCTAGACAAGCCCGTTTCCTCCCTGGCCTCAGTGTGCCCATCTGGCAAATGGGAAGGCAGTAATGATAACAATACCTGACTGATCAGACTCTTGTGAGTTTGACGTGAGACCAAACACGTAACCCACTTTAGCTCAGGGCTGGCCACACGCCAGGGGCTCGCCACCCCAAGCCGTGTCCGCAGGCTTTCGCCCTGCTGGACCCTGGGGGTGGGGCACCTGGGAAGCCTGGGTCTGTGTGCTCATTTGTCCAGCCGTGAGGACTTCCTGAGCACTTTGTGTCCAGCTCCTCCCTCAGCGGGGGGTGGGGTGGGGGTGGGGGGTGGTTCCTGCTTCAGCATCAGGAGCTCCTGGTGCCACCTGCACCCAGCAGGGGGCTCTGCCCCTATCCTGGCCTCCTCCCTGCCAGACCTGGGGGGCTCCAAGATTTGGGGGTACAACCCCTGACCTCCTGGGGACATTAATGGGGCTCGGGAGAAGGTGGAGGTTTGTGGTTAACCAAGGTGCTCCCTGGGGCTCAGGTGGGGGGACACTAACGGTGCTCAGAGCATTGATGGGACTGCTCAGGCCTCAGTTTTCCTATCTGTGAAATGGAGGTAGGACGGAGCCCAGGCTGTGGCATGCAGAAGTGCTCAACAGACGAAAGCCCTAGTGGTAGCAACCACAGGGGCAGGAGGAGTATGTGACCCCCAGAGCCCAAACCTTCGAAGTCCTCCACCCCCTTGAGGCCCTAAGCTGATCATGAACATTAACACCGATATTAATACTAATGACAGCTAAATGAGACACTGTTCCAAGTGCTCCGCACGCAGTCACACATAATCCTCACGACACCCTATGAGACAGGAACTGTTCTTATCCCCATTTCACAGATGAAAAACTGAGGCTCAGAGAGGTTGAGTCAGTGGCCCACAGGTAAGTGGAGACCAGGATTAGAACCCAGAGTCTAAGCCCTTAACCACCATGGGCACTGCCTGTGAGATGCACCCACCACCACAGACTTGACCCACAGGGGTGCCCAGGTACCTGGTTTGTTTACAAGCCATCCCGCCACCATCTGGGGCTCCGATGGGGCCCCCACCTTGAGAAACCTGCCAGCAGCGACTCCCTTCCACTCCTCCCTGTGGCCCCAGCGCCAGGCAGAGTGGTGAGGGCAGTGGGAGCTACAGCAGGCTGCTGAGCAGGAGTGGGGCTCCCACCACCAGAAGCTGGGCAGTGGGTGGGCCGGCCTTGGGGTGAGCAGGGGTGGGTGGGAGCCAGCCAGGCATTCCTGACAGCGGGTGGCACACCCGGCTCTCTCCCTCAGCCTCACTCCGAGGGGACAGATGGCATCACCCAGGCCCAGGCCTGGCTGTCCCTCGGCCAAAGGGGCGGCAGCTGGGGGGGCTGCAGAAACAATTGCATGGAGACCCCAGGACAATGGGGGCCACGTGCCACAGGGGCAACAGTCGTTTGCCACACAATGGGCCCTGCGGGGTGGGGGACAGCAGCCGGGCCAACTGTTGCCACTGACACGGCCGGCCGGCTGAGTTTTCAAATCATTTCCAGGGCGTGTTTTCCCTTGAGGCAGCCAATCGGCGGGCAGCAGGGTGTCACCTGATGCCAGCTTGGTGGGCCCAGGCCCTGTGACAACCGAGCAGCAGTGGCCATGGCAACGCTAATTGTGGCCCTAAAACACAGGGAAAGAGAGAGCAGGAGGCATGGGGAGAAGGGGGGAGAGAGAGAGACGGGAAGAGCTAGAAGGAGGGCGAGAATGCCAGATCGGGGCCCCGCAGATGGCAGGGGATGGAGGCCGATGCCCGGGAGAAGCAGAGGTGGCGTTTCTTCCTGCTTCCTCGCTCCCTCTCCTGCTCTATGTGTGACACGGGGAGCTTGGAATTGGGACCGGGGCCTCACGGCAGCAAACCAGACAGCCCCTGGCTCCGGGTGGCAGGTGTGGTGGGCATGGGGTGGGCTCGTGGCCAGTTTGCAGCCACACTGTTGCCTGGACAAGGTGCTGCTGTGGGCCCAGTGCTCTCGCAGCTCGGGCACCTGCCTGGCATCCTCACTGGGCAGCCTTCCTCCCTCCATGGAAGGTGCTGTTTGGGCTCATGCGTCTGTTCTGGGCTGGGGGGCGTGGAGCCTCCAGGGGCTGCCTGTGGTCACACACAGTGAAGGGTCTGGGCTTCAGGCCACGTGGCCTGGGTTCCATCCTACCACGTGGTCTTGGGCAAGTGACTCGGTGCTCTGAGCCTCAGTTTCTGCATCTGCTCAAGGGGGATATGAGCATGTCCTCCCTGTCAGGGTTGCTCCAGGGATTGAATCGGCCTATGCTTTTTAAAAAATTTATCTTTATTTTCAGAGAGGAAGGGAGAGGGAGAGATAGAAACATCATTGATGACAGAGAATCATCGATCAGCGGCCTCCTGCATGCCCCACACTGGGCATAGAGCCCATGACCTGGGCATGTGCCCTGACTGGGAACCAAATTGTGACCTCCTGGTTTGAGTGGGACTATGCTTTTTAAGCACAGATGCCATTACCTCAGTTTCCACACCTGTAAAATGGGTACAATAATACTACCTGCCTTATGGGTTAACCGGGAATGTTTAAATGGCTTAATTCCTCGAAAGGACTAGATATGGTGCTTGGCACATAGTACGTGTTCAACAAACATCAGTGCTTATCATCTTGGGGCCGGGGCTGAGGAACGTGTTAGGAGAGTGGATGAAGGCATGATCTGAGGCTGTGTGACCTGGCTGCCAAAGGGACCAGGATGGGGAGACTGAAGGGTGGGGGAGGCTCGGGGAGGTCAGGGGCTAAGGGGGAGACCCAGGGGTAGGGGAGCCCCTGGAGCTGGCCTGAGCTCCCACCCATCCCCAGCAGCTGCCCTCCCTGCAGGCTCCTGGCCACCACGGGCGATGAGGACCTTCCTGGGGACCTGCAGTCACTGTCGTGGCTCACGGCCGTGGACGTGCCCCGGCTGCAGCAGATGGCAAGTGGCCGCGTGGACCTGGGTGGCCCCAGTGCACCACACCCACACCCAGGTAGGCCCAGGGGCAGGGTGGGACGGTGTGAGGGGGGGGACCGGGGAGGGGGCGACACCTAGGAATGCCACCCACCAGCTGAGTGGCCACGGCTGGGTCAGGCTCGGGGCCTCTGACTCCACAACTGTGACATGTGCCTAATTCTGTCCTCCCCGAGCGAGGCATGTGCTTCACTCATTGGCTCACCGCTATGTGCCAGGCCCCCTGCGAGCTGAGGGTCCCGCGAAGAACAGACAGCCCCGCCCCTGCCATCTAGAGCAGCCTTTGTGAACCAGTGGTTTCCACATCTTTCAAGGGTTGTAAACAAACAAAAACAAAGAACAAGGCAGAAGCCACGTGGCTGGCTCAGTCTAGAATATTGGCTCTCTGACCCCTCGTAGCAGTTTACTGCCCCTGACCTAGAGGTGAAGAGAGAATGCATGGAAGGCGCTGAGCGCAGGGCCTGCCACATAGTAGGTGCTCAGTCAGTGGCAGCTGGTGGCAGTGACCGCAAGTGGGTCAAATGCCTAGAGACACGGAAAGTGCTGAGCAAAAGCCGTCAGCAAAAGCAAACGTCGCCATGCCCTGGAAGTGTTAGTGGCTGACAAACGAGAGACCAGGAGTCTTCCTTTCATTGAACCAGCTGTCCAAGTTGTCCACCCCGTAGGTGGTAGCCGCCACGTGGTACAGATGGGGAAGCTGAGGCTGGCCCAAGGTTATCCTCAACCCACTCTTCATCACTGCCCCCCCAGGGAAGTGATTTGCCAGCACCTCATACGTGCCTGGCCCCAGAGGGGTGGCATGGTGAAGTGTCCAGGGTTCAGGCCATGTGGCCTGGGTTCCACCCTACCACGCGGTCTTGAGGGAGGTGCCCAGGAACTGGGCTGTCCCTGCCAAGGCCATGTGCCTCCAGCTCCTCGGCGTCTGTTTCCCTCTTGCAGGTTCCCTGGCTGGGGTGGCTGACCTCCATGTAGGAGCCGCCCCAGGGCCCCTGCTGCATGGCCCGGCAGGCATGGCCCCCCCAGGCGTGCTGGGCCTGGGCCCGAGCCCCATAGCCAGCCACAGAGCCAGTGTAAGTGCCGCTGCATGGGCTGGGGAGCGAGGGCGCATCCTGCAGGTTTGGGGTCTGTGCAGTCACTCTGACCCTCTGTCTCTTCCTCTCCCTGCCCCTGCAGATGACCCAGTTCCCTGTGGGGGCTCAGCCCCCCTCCAGCCTGCAAGACCCACCGCAGATGTACTCGCCAGCTTCCCAGCCACAGTTCCCGCTCCCCCGAGGCGCCCAGCAGGTACCAGGGGCTCGGAGGGGCCCTGGACTCGGAGGCAGACACCCCTGACTTCGACTGGCCAGGGACCCCTCTGAGCCTCAGGGTACTCCCCCGGAACATGGGGGTAACATTCTCCGCCGAGTCCATGCCACAGGCTCCTTCATTCAGCTCTCCCTAAAACCCTGCTGTGGGTGCAGACAAGACTGTCTCCGGGGCGCTGTACACCCCACACCTCATCTCGCTTTTCTAGCCTGGGGTTGGGGTGGGGTTGCCATGAGTGACTTATGCCCTGTCTCACCATCTCTCTCTCTGCTACCTGTACCCTGTCCCTGCCTGTGGGAAGTGCCCTCCTGTGGGCCTGTATGGCTCCCCGTTCGGGGCACGACCTCCCTACCCCCAGCCCCGCATGGCTGTGCATTCATCTCAAGAGCTGCATCCCAAACACTACCCCAAGCCCATCTACTCCTACAGGTGAGGTCCATGGTAGACTGCGGAGAGGGGAGCTCGAGGGGTGAAAGATGCCTTTAGGGACCTTGGATAGCTAGGTGTGGTGGCCCGGACTCCCAACGGGAGGTTTAGGGGACTGGGAGGCCCCAGGTGTGATCCTCTGTCAAGAAGGACCACCATGTGGTCAGCTGACCTCCAGGGTTGAGAATCCACCCCAGAATTGGGCCCAGGGCAACACTCTGTCACTCACAAGCTGTGTGGCCTTGGGGAAGTGGCTTGGCCTCTCTGGACCTCAGTTCCCCTGATGTCTAAAGTCATCATAATAGTAATGTGTGCCTCACGAGATTTGGGGGAGGGGAGTAAACAGCCTCGTTAACGTTTAAAGGCCCATAGACATATTATGGGGAAGGGATAAACAGGAAAAGATGGGGTTTCTCCAATCAGTATCAGTGGCTGAGCTCAGGGTTGAGGAAAAAAGGACAGGGGGTGGGGAAGATGAAGAGGTATCTACCGTTAGCACTATGAGCGTCGGGGCTGGTACTCGTGAGTCAAGCAGGGCAGGCTTCCCGGCGGAGGGGACCTTGGGCTATCAGCCCAAGACGCCTCCATGCCTGGCCTGCCCACCTTCGCCTCCAGCTGTCTGATCGCCATGGCCCTAAAGAACAGCAAGACGGGCAGCCTGCCTGTGAGCGAGATCTACAGCTTCATGAAGGAGCACTTCCCCTACTTCAAGGTGAGGGGCCTCAGCCAGGGCAGGGGTGCGAGAGCTGCTCTGACCTCTCCCGAGCACTGGCAGACCCAGAAATGGGCTCAGGCCGAGCCGAGCCACCCTCCTGGGCTCCCGGTTACCCTGAGACCTGGCAGTGAGGATGCTTGCCATGTGCACTCCCACAGACATGGACAGAAAAATCCAGAAAGAGAAGAGAAGGGGGTATTTGAGCTGGGCTCTGACGGATGAAGAGGAGTTCACTCGGTGTCCCGGGGGCAAAGGGCAGAAGGGGCAACCTAGTTACTTAGCACACTCAGTATCAAATAGAATGATGCAGAATACCATCACCACCACCCCCCAACCCCTGTGAGAGCCTTTGCCTCTCCGAGCCTCGGTGTCCTCACCTGCAACATGGGGAGAATCGTCCCCAGCTGGCAAGTTGGCGAGGATTCTGTATGTCAAGGGCCTGGCTGCTCCTGGCACCTGGTTTCATCATTAGTAATGTTGTCCTTATTGGCATCAAAGCCAGAAAAGAAGAAGGTCAGAAGGTGCCAAGCTGTGGGGTCCCAGCCTGGACAGTGCACGCTTAGCAGAAATATTGTAAAATAGTGGCAGGAGGGACAGAGCGGGGAGGGAGGGAGGGAAGGGCAGAGAGAGGGAATAGGGTATGGTATGAGGTGCACTGCAGTATCCGGCTACCGAACAATAAACTAAGAGCATTAAAAACTGATTGGCACTTAATACACCTGACCAGTTATCCATGCATTAGCATCCTCTTGCTCGCTGGCTTCCCAAGTGGGAGAGAAAGTAGAAAACCCAGCAGCCCTGGGCCCTGTTCTTATGTAGTAACCATGATGGAGCTGAGCGGTAGGGGCCCCTTCCATCAGGGCATAGGCCCTCCAGTTTGCCACAGTCCCCACCGCTCCCTTTCCTCTTCCCAACTCAAGGTTGAGCGTTGGACACTGTCCTTTAAGCCCCCGGGGTCCGAGCCCGAGACCCCCTGGGGAGAGGGATTGCAGGGAGGTCTCTGGAGGGGGCCCCTGCTGTCCATGTCTCCCCACAGACAGCGCCCGACGGCTGGAAGAACTCGGTGCGACACAACCTGTCCCTGAACAAGTGCTTCGAGAAGGTGGAGAACAAGATGAGCGGGTCCTCGCGCAAGGGCTGCCTGTGGGCCCTCAACCTGGCCCGCATCGACAAGATGGAGGAGGAGATGCACAAGTGGAAGAGGAAGGACCTGGCGGCCATCCGCCAGAGCATGGCCAACCCGGGTGAGGCCCGGACCCCACCCCGACACCCCCATAAACACACACACACATCACGGCCCCGCCCGCCCTGCCCCAGCCCTCCTTCCCTCCTGTGACATCATACCCTCCCCGGGGGCCGCCCGGCTGAGGGGCCTGGGCAGACACGAGCAATCCCTAGTCCTCACAGAGATGCTGACACGTCTAAAAAATAATAGCACCCGGACTGGGCCAGGATGTGGAGAAACGGGCGCCTGCATGTGCAATGGGTAGGAGCATAAGTTGTTCGACTTTTCAAGGGCAAAGTAATAGGTCCAAACCCTACACACCGTACCCATTTACTGGTGCGGTTCTTCTACCTCTGCCAATTAATGCTGCAGAAATCAAAGATTCATATGTATGCGCCTCTATAAACACTCCCATATGCATATATCCACACTCTAGATAGTTGAATGTATGTGTACATACACATACACACACACACATCTATACATGGATATCTATCTATCTCTATGAAAGCCTAAGCAAACGTTCGACTGTCCCACTGGTAGTTATGACGCACACTGACCGCCAGGGGGCAGACGCTCAACGCAGGAGCTGCTGAGCTGAGGTGCTTTGGCAGCTGCGGTTCTTGAGTGACGCACCCAGAACCAGAGAGGAGGGAGCCCGATTCCAGGGTGCATCACCCGAGAACCACCCTTTCGCAATCCAGGACCCCTCGGGGGATGTCCGAGAGCCGGCTTTGGCCTTGATCCCCGCAGGCCAAGGGACCCCACCAGTGCACAGATTGGGCCTCTAGTCTAACTATAAAGAGAGACAGAAAGACTGGAAAAAATATACCAAAATCTTTACCATGAGTAGAGAGAACACTGATAATTGACAGATGCTTCGCCTTTCTGTATTTCCCAGCTGGGAATCGAACCTGCAGTCTAGGTATGTGCCCTGACGGGGAATGGACCCTGCACAGGACATGCTCCAACGAACTGAGCCACACGGCTAGGCCGCAGGAATACCTCTTACTGTCCCTCAGGAGCAGGGAGTGGCTAGGGCCCCTTCCGTGTTCATTCTGTCCCAGCCTCCACGGGCCTTGTAACCCCTGCCTCGCCTCCCTCTTGCAGGGCCGTGATGAGGTTCAAGTGAAGTCCAAGAGCGTCAGGGCCACCCTCTAAGGCACTGTCCCCACGAGGGGGGCCACCGTCATGATCCAAGGCACCTCTCATTCCTGCACAACTTGAGTTTCATCACATTCCCACAGTGACCCTGTGCAGTGCATGATGCCATCGCCTAGGTGCAGGGGCCTGAGGCTCACAGGGTCCGAGAGGCTTGCTCAGGTCACCCGGGTCCTAACGTGGGGATCTGAGCCCAGGCCCGGTCTGCTAAGTGACCTCTCCCCCTTGCCTGCAGAGGAGCTGGACAAGCTGATCTCAGACCGGCCAGAAGGCTGCCGCCGCCCTGGCAAACCCGGGGAGCCCGAGGCACCTGTGCTGACCCACGCCACCACGGTGGCCATGGCCCACGGCTGCCTGGCCGTCTCCCAGCTCCCGCCCCAGCCACTGATGACCCTGTCCCTGCAGTCAGTCCCCCTGCACCACCAGGTCCAGTCCCAGGCACATCTGGCCCCAGATTCCCCAGCCCCGGCCCAGACCCCACCCCTGCATGCCCTGCCGGACCTCAGCCCCAGCCCCCTGCCCCACCCGGCCATGGGCAGGGCTCCCGTGGACTTCATCAACATCAGCACCGACATGAACCCCGAGGTGGATGCCCTGGACCCCAGCATCATGGACTTTGCTCTGCAGGGTGAGGCTGGAGGAATGGGCTATGGGAAGAGGGGGCGGGGAGTAGCTGGGGGGAGGGGCAGGAAGGCAGAGGAGGGCTGTCTGCGTTCACCCCCAGCACATTCCTTCAGCCAACACTTCCGACCACCTGGGAGGAGACCATTACCTCAGGCACTTCATGGTGCTCACTGTACACCAGGCCTGGCCAGCATCGCACAGGCAGCCTCCCACCTCATCCCACAACAAGCAGGCCTGTGAGGCCACTTGATGGCCCATCCGCCACTGAGGACACTCAGGCCAAGAGAAGGCCCAAGGTCACCTGGCTAGTCAGTGGCAGAGCTAGGATTTCAACCCCAAACGTTCCATCGGTAACTGCTGCAACCTGCATGTTCCAACCTCAGGCCCGTCACACTGACCCGCTGCCTGGCACACGGCCATCCTCCATGCACAGGAATGAATGAGTGAGTGAGTGAATGAATGAATGAATGAATGAATGAATGAACAAGCAAACAAAAGAAGGTCAGGTTTCAGTGAAGGCTCATGATCCATCCACTCACTAACACTGGTGTACCTACTATGTGCTAGCCCATAGCCTCTGCCCTCCAGGCATGTCTAGCGAGGAAAATGGACAAGTGAGCAGCGTAGTCAGTCAGCAAGCTAGTGCGTTAGTTGTAGCTGGGAAACGGGGGTGTCGGAGCCTCTTTGCGTCCCCCGGATTCTTGTGTGTTAAACGGATGAAGAAAGGGGGTCGCTGTTTTGTCCTCCGGCTTTGACCAGGATGGTACCCCTGAACGAGGGCTGAGTGCTTCCGCGCATGCCTGGTTTAGGGGGAAGGTTCTCAGATGCCTCCACTTCATCCGGGGGCCCAAGGCTCTAGGAGGAAGTGACGTTCCCAGGGGCGCCCCGTGGGAAGGTGAGGGCCGGGCTGGGACTCTGGCTCCTCCGGGTGTTTCTCCGACAACACGGAACTTTAAATCCCACACGTGGTCCCGGCCAAGAGGGGACTGGACCTCGGGTCTGACATGAGCCAGCTCACTGAACGCTTTTGTCTTTGGAAGGGAACCTCTGGGAGGAGATGAAGGACGAGGGCTTCAGCCTGGACACGCTGGGGGCCTTCGGAGACTCCCCCCTCGGCTGTGAGCCGGGGGCCTCGGGCCTGATCCCCGTCTCGGGCAGCAGCGATCAGCCCTTCCCAGACCTGCAGGTGACGGGTCTGTACACGGCGTACTCGGCCCCGGACAGTGTGACCACGTCAGCCGCCGCTGCCACCGCCTCCTCTCAGTACCTGGGTGCCCCCGGCAACAAGCCCATAGCCCTGCTGTGAGCTGATGGCCTCGCCCGCCCCAAACCTGGGCCTGGCAGAGAGCCTACCAGGCCAGTGCTCCTCCCCCTCCCACAGGCGGCTGAGCCTCTGAGGGGCTGCTGGCACCCCCTGACCCACCCCACACACACCTCCACAGGAAGCCTGTGGGGCCTCCCAGGTCAGGAGGACAGGAGAGTGGACAAGCGTCCTGACCTCTCCCTCCCTGATGCTCCTGGGCCTGGAGATGTGAGGCCTCCAGCCGGCCTCTCGCTGGGCCCCGTCCACGACCTGCAGCCCATTGGGGACGCCTCGCTGCACCCCGCAAACACCCTGGTGGGAAGGAAGGCCCCTTAATTTATTCTCCTCAGATGAACCATCTGCCGCAGCCTCTAGTGGACAGGCCCTGAGGCCCAGGGTGGCAACCTGACTTCTCTTGGCCTGGAAGAGGCTGAACTTGGAAATGGGTGCCCCCGTCCCCCCCCCCCTCACCCCCGGCCTCCAGGCCCACTTCTCTTGTAGTCTCCTGGAAGTCCATAGAGCAGATCCCCGGGCCACACCAGGCACCATGGCCCCGTGTACATTTATTTATATTTATTGGAGCCCAATCAAACCACCTCTTCGAATCCAGCCCGCAGCCCCGGAATGAGACTCTGGGTCCCCGTGTGCATCCCGGCAACCCTAACACCTGTTAGCTGCGACCCCCGCCTCCAACGGGCTCCTGACCCCCCTGCGGCCTGGGCTGCTCTGTAGAAGGAACAAGCACTTTTGATATGTGAAGCATCCAGTTTTGAAAATGTAGAGACCAGGTAGTTTCCGAAGCGTTCGGTCACGATCCCGACCTCTCCTGATGTGGACAAAAGAGGGGAGGCGCCACACTGGGTCGCCAGGCTTCCTAAGGGAAATCGGATTGAAGGAGATGAGTCGGGGGGAAGGGGGACTTTGTGCCTGGAATTTAAGATGCCCCGATGGAAAGAAAGCAAACTGAGCGCTGGAAAGCTCCACCCCCCGGGATGTGGGTGGTATATGAAGCTGCGATGCCGCGTATTCATTGGCACTTGTCCATTTCATTGCCCTGTGACCATTTTAATGTGGTTTTTTCCCTCTTGTTGCTAATTACTGACTTGCCCAGTGGCGGGTTCTGTAGACAGCTGCGTCGGAGGGGAGCAGGCGTGGAGAAAGGAGGGAGGAATCAGAGATCTCCCAGCTAGATGCTTGAGCCACTGTCCCCTCTTGACCAGCTATGTTTCTGGGGGAGGGCAATTCCCCAATCCTCGAGCCAGAATTTTCCAGTGAACCTGCAGGCCAGCCAGCCCCCGCACGTTATGATGTTGGAGCTATTGTTAGTGAAGACCCCGTCCGTGTTCGGATGACGCAGGGACTATGGAAGCATAGTATTGGATAGCTTGTCTGTCAATAAAGGCTGAACGGCAGCTCTGTGGCTCCCAGGGAGGGCTGGGCGGGGTGGACAGCAACCTCACACCTCGCAGGGCAGACCCTATTGACAGATGGGGAAACTGAGGCCCAGAGAGGTGACACCTCAGCCACACGGAATCTGATGCCAGGTTCCTATCACACCGGACACTGGGAGGAGACTGTCACTATCAATAAATTAGCACGGCTGCCACTCACTGTCCCTCAGTGCCAGGCTCCTGACGGGCACCATCTCAGGCAGGAGGTGAAGCCCGTTCACTGCTCAGAAAGGGGAGGGTGGGGAGGACTCCAGGCCAAGTGAAGAGGCAGCACCGAGTCCAGCGCTCAGACTCCAGAGCCGGAGCCCAGAGGCGGAGCTACCTCTGGCGACCCCTGAGGTGGACGAAGGCTGCGGTGCGAGCAGCTGCACCCTCACAGTGCCAGGCCCCGGGCTGGTCACTGCTGTGAACCAGCTCAGTCAATCCTCATGACAACCCTGACAGGCGTGTCATTCATATTACACCCAGTCTGCAAATGAAACTGAGGCTCAGGACACAGACACCAGGCGGTGAGGGCGTGGGGGGGGGGGGGAGGCGAGGGGGGGATAAGGACACATATGTAATACCTTAATCAATAAAGAGAGAAGCAGGCTCAGAGGTTAAGCAGGTGACTTGCCACCCAACATAACAGCAAAAGGGTGTAGTGATTAGGAGTCTAACTCTGAAACTTGCCCGGGAAGTGGCCTACAGCCTCCATGGGGAGGCCAGATTCACATTCACACACGCACACACGCATGTGCACGCCAGTTAGTGAGCAAGAGGGTGTGCGAGGAGGGGCCTGGGGTGGTATGAGGCAGTGCTGAAGGGGGGCCCCCCAGTGGAGACCAGGCAGATGGCAGGGAAAGGATGCCCACAGCCAACCTGGGCTGCCTTCTCTCCAGCACCCGCTTCTCAGCTTGGCTCCAGGGGAACCCTGTGACCCAGGCCCCAGGCAAAGAATGCATCACAGCCTCCAGCTGCCCTAGTGACTGGTTGGGGTCAGAGGGCAAGTGACCGAGGCCTGTGGGTCACAACCGTATACAGCACCACCCAAGGACTCTAGAAGTGACGGGACAGGGGCACCCTCCGGGGACGCTGACCTGGGAGGAGGAAGCCTGAGTGGCGGGGTCACCATGAGGAGAGGGTGGGGAGCCGTGACGAGTCTGACCTCGTGCCTGACACAGGAAGGGCCCAGGCAAACCTGCCAAGGCCACAGCCACAGGCCAGGACCGCGCTGACACCGAAGGCGTGAAGGGGAGACCGGAGGGGCAGGCTTCACTGAGGTTCGCCCTGGGGACCAACCACCTGAGCCCCGCCCCTGCCACACTGAGTCCCGCACTCACAGGCGGCCTCTCCCTGAAACTGCGTGGCCACCCACACAGTGCGGGGATGGTCCCATTTCCCAGGCGAGGAAACTGAGGCTCCGAGATGGTGAGAAATCACCCACATTCTAACAACCAAAGTCATCAAACACTGGCGAACGTTGGGGCGGGGGAGGGCTTATTCTCCTCCTCCTCCCCGTGGGATGTATAACCCCTGGGGTGGGCAGGAGAACGGCCTCAGGTTCCTTATCCCCAGAACCCGGGGCACTGAGGAAGCAGGTGGAATGAAGGGTGCTGATTAGCTGCCCTGAAGAGAGTTTTCTGGATTCTCCAGGTGAATCCAATGCAACCACGGGACCCTTATCAGGAAAAGAGGGCGGCGGGAGGGTCAGTGTCAGCTCTGAAGGTGGAAAAATAAAACAAAAAAAACGAAAACCGAATCTTCCCTGAGAGCCTCCGCGAGGACCGAGCCCGCCAGCACCCTGGGGTGAGCCCCGTGAGCCCCATGTTAGACTCCTGACCACCAGACCCGTGGGAAAATAAACGTGTGGTTTTTAAGCCACGGCGTGTGTGGTTGGTCATCAGGGCGGCAGCCGCAGGGAACACACATCACCCTGTTCACAGAGGAGGAAGCGGAGGCTCCGAGTGGCTGAGCACTTACCTGTGATGAGTGACACACAGGATGGGTTCGCAGCCCTTCTTCCCCACGGTCTCAACCTCAGAGGGCCCGGAGGGCGGAGGTGGGAGAACCTCTGAGGTTTCACTGCTGGGATCTGCCTGCAGGCCTGCCGTCTCCTTCCGCCACTGGCCGGTGTAGCATTGACTCATGAAGGAGGTTTAGGGAAAGCGGGGAGAGATGCAGCCAGAGCAGGACACGAGGTGCTGGAGCCAGGGACCGCCACCTCTGGATGATGCTGGTGGTGCCCACCTGTTCTTCCTCTGGGTGTAGATGCCGGACCCCTGAGTCGGGGTGGGGGGCGGGAGAGGGGGGGACAGGACAAACGCCAAACTAAGGATTGAAACATGAAGGACTTCCTGGATAGAAGGCAGGGGGCGTGGCAGCCCAGGCAGGAGCAGCTGGGGGGGGGGTGGGGGGAGGGAGGCGCGAGGCAGAGGGATCCAGGAACTGAGACTGGCTGCTGGTGTTTGTACGTCCCCTCTAGGATGTTGGGGAGATGCCAGTAAAAAGATTCAGTGACTTTTGAGTTAAAATTACGTCTGGGCTACCCCTATTAGGATGGCTACTATGAATAAGAAAAAGCTGCCCGGCCAGCGTGGCTGAGTGGTTGAGTGTTGACCATGAACCAGGAGGTCATGGTTTGATTCCCGGTCAAGGGCACGTGCCTGGGTTGCAGGTTCAATCCCCAGTGTGGGGCGTGAGGGAGGCAGTCGATCAATGATTCTCTCTCATCACTGCTGTTTCTCTCTCCCTCTCCCTTCTCGGAAATCAAGTTTTTTCCAATGTGTTTTTTTTGTGTTTTTTTTAAAGAAAAAGCCCATGAAACAAGGGTTGGTGAGGATATGCAGAAACCAGAAGCCTGCGTGATGGTGGGATGTAAAAGGGGGCGTGGGTGGTGGGAAACAGTATGAAGGTGCCTCAGAAAAACGAAACAGAACCAACTTATGACCCAGCAAGTCGACCTCCAGGTATAAACCCCAAAGAAGTGAGAACAGACTTGACCAGTCATTTGTACACCCACATTCACAGCGGCGTGACTCATGGCAGCCCAGCAGCGGGAGCAGCTCAAGTGTCCATCGTGGACAACACCATGGACTGTTGTCCACCCTGGAAAGGAGACACTGATACATGCTCTAACATGGATGCACTGCGAGGCTGCCACGCTAAGTGAGATAAGCCCATTGCAAAAGGAGAAATACTGTGGGATTCCTCATCTGAGGTCCTAGAGCAGCCAAACTCCAAGGAAGTAGATGCTTCCCCGGGGCTGGAGGGGAGGGGGACACGAACAGTTAGTGTTAGTGGGTTTGGAGTTTCAATCAGAGGCCAATAGAATGGTCTGCAGACAGATGGTGCTGGTGATGGTTGCACGACGACGAATGTACTTCATGCCACTGCATGTCAGGCTCGTAAGTTTTATGTATATTCTGCCACAGTAAGAAATGTCTTCTAGGCCCTTGGCCTGTGTTTCCTGCAGACGACACTGCTCGGAGATATACCACACGGGTCGGGGTATCACAAGACAAACCCCCCCCATCTCGACTCAGCAACCAGCGGGACCCAGGGATCCCCAGGCATAAGTCGCACTTACAACCCTACCTTTCACACATCACACAAAAGGGGGAGCACAGGGGCCAGGTCTCCAACGCACCGGATGGCTTCGGATTTATGGAAGGGGGCAGCCTAGGTGCTTGGGCCCCCTCTGACCAGCTGTGTGACCTTGGACAAGTCCACTCCTCTCTGAGCCGAGATTCTGTCTAGAAAGATGAGGACACAGGACAGCATGCATCTCAGAGGGTTGCATGGGGGACGGCCCAGTGGTTAACGCCTGAGCATTCCGTCTGGACCTGTGCTGCTCACCAGGGCCTCTGTCCACACCCAGGGATCTGGTCCTTCCCTGCCCTGGAGGCCGGCCTGGTGCCCCCCGAGGGAGGAGTGTTGGCCTCAGGCAGGGAAGACGCTTGCAGCTGAGGGCCAAGGGCCTCACACAGACTCCCGCAGCCTGTGTCGAGTTTGTGATCGAGCTGGGAGGCTTGGTGCTCCCCCTGTAGCCTTCAGGGGAGGAAGTCCACTCCCAGCTGTGTCCTGAGCTGGGGGCTGGCTGCAAAGCCCAGCGGTGGCAGGATGGTGAGCTGGGGGGTGGGGGAGGAATTGCTGGGGGGGGGGGGAAGGCTCGGGGAGGCGGGGGGCTGCCTTTGCTGATCCAGATATTCAGTCAAGGCCAAATGCTTCCTTTAAAAAATAATTTATTCCACACATCGCATGGCAGGTTCCTCCGCCCCCCGTCCCTGGGTAGCAGCAAGTCGTCAACTGGGCTCTCCCTGCAGAATCAAGGGGCGTCCCCAACAGAGAAAACATTCGGTTTCCAAAGCAGCACGGGCTCCCCTCTCCCTGGCCTCAGGATGGAGCCACCAGTGATTCATCCCCCCCCTCACCGTCCCCACGCCAGCGATGTCATTAGCTGGTGACCAGACTGTTTTAACTCAAGATGGCCTCAAGCATCTGGCCTGCCAGGGTTTCCCTGGGCAACCATTGTCCTCCAAATTGGCCAGGCGTCAGGTTGGATGTTCTCAAGCTGCCCGGCACTGAAGTGGGGCAGCCAGCTCCTCCCATGGCCGGCACCCGGGACGGATGGATGAGGCCAGGAGGGTAGGCCCCACGCTGTGCAGCCTGCAGGGCTGGTGCTGGTGTGCGTGTCGCAAAGGCTCCCTGAGCAAATCGGCATGGTCCTGTGGCCCAGTCCTGGGAGACCAACAGCTCTGCCCCTCGGGCTGGATCCCACCACGGACATCAAGGCATCAGAGGAGAGGCTGATGGTGACTTGAAGAGGCCCCCTAAAGGGGCGGTGGCCATCCCAGCGGTAATGCCTGTGAGCAGGTGGGCTGTGAGTTTGGGAGGGCTTTCCGCTGCCTCTGTAGCCCCAATAGGGCAGGAGAATACCTGGAAAGGGTGGCCCATCCCGTGGTGGGGGCGGAGCTGGTCCTTGTCCTCAGCGGGAGGGGCAGGCAGGGGGCTGTGAGCCACCCAGAAGAGATTTCCATGTGCCCGGGACCTTACCCCTGCGCAATTCTGCTCATTTTCCACTCCTTTCCCCAAAATGAATCTCTGCCCCTGAGCACTAAGCGTGGCCTGCCGATGGGCCATCCTTAGCGACTCACTAGGGGACAGCGGGGAACAAGATTCCATTTTATTCTCTTAATAAAAATCACGGTACCCTTGCCTGGGCGACGCGACGGTCTCCAAATGGCATCGTTACAAAAATAGGTTTCTCTTCTTCGTCTTGTCTCTTTATTTCTTTCTTGGCCTCTGTGTTCTGCTGAAATATAGATGCTTACAGCAAGAGCCGGTCTCCGAGTAAAAAAAATAAGATCCCAGGATCTGATATAAAACGAGCCTAAAAGGACACCTGGGTCCCGCCCGCCAGGCACCAGGAGGGAAGGGAACTCGGGTGCTTGGGTTCAATTCGATTCAGTGATGCAGCAAAAATGTCTTCAAAGACAAACATTCCCAACAACGGAGAGGAGGCGCTTTCTGCCTGGAGGGGGCGCTCCTGAGCAGTTTATTAGGACAGAAGTGAGTTGGGAGCCAGCAGCCCTGCAGAACTGCCCGGGGACTTTTTGTTTTAAAAAGCAAACCCCCATGGTCCTGGCACGGTTGGCGGGCTGGTGCGGTTCCTCTTGCCCGTGGTGCTGCGAGTGGCCAGTGGGCGGCGCTCAGGTGGAGGCCGGGCTGTCCATGGTAGACAGGAGGTGAGCGACCTGGGCCCGCTGGGCTGGGCTGATGTGCTCGCTCATGTACATCATGCAGTCCACAGCCACCTCGGGGTTTTCTTGGACCAGGCTGCAGGGGACGGGAGAGAAGGGTTGGGGTCACCCAGTGTGGCCCTAAGAATCGCTGTGCAGGGCCATGTCACCCTCCCAGTGGACAGGAAACCCGAGCTCCCCAATCTCTTCCTGCTGTGGTCGCCATGGGGGTGATGGTCCCATGGGAGCCAGGAGAGAATATGGTCTGGGGGTCAGGCTGCCTTGAGGGACGACAGGGGACCCTGCAGGTCACTAGTGGTGTTACTGAGACCTGAACTTCAGCTTCATGCCCCAAACGGGTCCCCATGGTCTACTTCCTTCCTCCCAGGGGGCACCATGAGAATGGGGGGAGCAAATCATCCAGAAAAGCTGACACCAAATGGGAGCCAGCAGCCCAAGGCCTGTGTTTCTCAGCCGTGACCTTGGACAAGCCGCGCTTTCGATTCCAACACGACCCTGAACTGAAATCCTCGCACAGCCTCGCACAGCGCCCCCAGGGCTCTCAGGGCGTCGTGGCCTCTTTGCTGGGGGCTGGGCTCAGGGCTGTGGTGGGGACTTTCGGGCAGTTGGGACAGGCGGCCAGAGGCCGACCCCGGCTCTGCACGTGCCGGTCAGTCCAAGGGATGGGCGGCCACTCACCCTCGGATGGTCTTGAGGACAGAATCCCGCTTCAGGTACTTGATGTTCTCGCCGATGGTGGAGCGCAGGCCGTCGCCCACCTGCCAGTGCTGCTCCAGCCACTGCACCACCATCTGGTTGTTGTCCCACAGGTAGGCCTGGTGGGGGGGGGGGAGGGAGGTAAAGGCTGCCTCAGGGGGGACCCGCGGCTGCGCAGGCCCACCCAGTGCCCACCGCCCGCCTCCGCCCTGGCCCACCTTGACGGCGCCCTCGGTCTCCACGAACCAGCGGCGCAGCATGGACTGGATGTGCACGTGGCTGAGCTCGCTGCTGACCTGCAGGATCTCCTGCTTCACCTGGTCCTCCAGCAGCAGGCGGCGCAGGCGCCAGTACAGGAAGGTGCGCGAGGTCTTCCACTCCAGGATGTCCTGCGATGAGCCCAGGCCTGAGTCCCCGCTGCCCGGGGCTGAGCCCAGCCGTGGGAGCGGGCTGTGGGATCATGCCCATTTTACAGGCCAGGAAGCTGAGGCCCGGGGAGGTGAAGGCACCTGCCTGAGATGCGGGAAAGCCAGGACTTTGCCAGAGCCTTAGACGGGCTTCCCACAGGCAAGGGGTAGCAGGTGACTGTCTCGGGGACGTCCTCTTGGGGGTGGGGCCTGGGGCGGGGGTTGTGATGGCCAGAGGTGGGTGAACTCGGGGCAGAAACCACGCTTCCCACATCTGGCTCAGCAGTTACAGCCACACAGACTGGTGGTCCCAAACCTCGCTGCCTATTGAAATCTCTTGGGGATTTGGGGGGGGGGGGGACACTGATGTCGGACTCTCACTCCCGAAACCCTGATTTAACTGGTCTGGACAGGGGTTCCAGGATGTTCCGAAGCTGCCAGGGTGATGCTAACATGCAGGCTGTGAGCCCAGATCTCCTCCCTGAGCTGGAAGCCAGGGCAGGGCAGGTGCTTACAGAGATGACGCCCTTCTCCAGCATCCTGCCGGGCGTGTCATGGAGGTCGGCGAACTGCACCGCCACCTGGTGGTAGATGGGCAGCAGCAGGTCTTCCCGGGCCTTCAGGCGGCCCTCCAGCTCCTTGCGCTTCTGGTCGCACAGATCAGATGCTCCTGCGGGGCCAGGGCACAAACCAGAGTTTGCAGGAGGCCTGAGCTCTCACTGTGATCGCACCCCCAAACCAAGCTGTTCCTGCAGGGTCAGAAGCACCCCCACAATGGCGAGATGGGGCCGACTTGCTACATGTGAACATGTGAAACATCTCCCAAGTTGGTAGCTGTTCAGGTACGTCTCCAACAGCGGCGTGGGCTGAGCCCCCCCCCCCCCCGACCGCGGAGGGTGGCGCAGGGTGGACCCTCGCACCTAACTGCTCCACGAGCTTCTTGTAAGTGGGGTCGATCCTCTTCATGGCCTTTATCTGGTCTTTCTTTCGGAACTTAATCTCCACTGTCCCCTCCGGCTCCAGAACACCCCCCCTGAAAAAAACAAGAGGTAAGGGTGGGGTGGGCAAGGGGGTCCCCCAGCCAGTGACAGTCAGCCAGGAGACATGGGGTTGAGGCGAGAGGAACAGGACGTCTGGGTGTCAGTTCCGAGCTCTTTCACGGACTCGCTATGTGAACCACCTTCCCCCTGTATCCATGAAATGAGGGGCTGAGACAGTTTCTTAAAATAAAAGTTTTCTGAACTCTAGGAGGCCCTTTCCGCTCTAGGACTGTGTGACTTTCTGCAGGACAGCATAGCCTCCTGCCCCTCAGCCAGTCCTTCCTCACCTTCCTAACTGCTGCTCTCCCCAAGCTTCCCGACTGCTCATCTCCTTCCAGCTCTCAGTGGCACGACGAGGAGTCCAACCCAGTCCCATAGGAGCTGCCCTCCCATATCCAACCCTCTCGCTCACCCCTCAGTTTCCTCCGGCCCCCTTTTCGTGTGATAACTTGGAAGCCCTGAGGAGGACTGTAGGTAGCTCTGAGCTTCCTGGCAGCCAGGGCAAAAAGTGAATGAGGCTGCTCATGCCTGAGTCCTCCTGGGAGATGTGGGCACCCTGGAGGCGGGACCGGGTTAGCCGATCTGTGCCCTACTACAATGCCTCGCGTTGCCTGGTATATGGTAAGGTGCTCTATACATATGCACTAAATATGTGGATGAATAAGGGCATGAACACAGGAACAGGATGCCTGCATTTGGGACAGAACTCCTCCCAAGGCCTTTATATCCTGCATAGCACACAGCAGTGAGTCTTCACTCCGCCAAGGTTTCTCTCCCTGAGGACCTGGTATCCCGTCATGCGAGTCTTCATTCAGTCATTTGTTTGCTGGTATTTCTCAACCACCCAGTAGGGGTGGCTATGTCAGGTAGGCCCTGGGTTATAAAACTGGACAAAATGCAGCCCCTACAGGAGCTCAGAACCCTGGGAGAGACTCAGAGTTTAGTGAGAACCAGATGACTGGTCACATTTCCCTTTTCACCCTGGCTGCCAGGTAGCTCAGGCGCTTTCAGTCTTTCCTTACTTGACTGCAAACTTCCTTGGGGAGCAGAGGAGTCTAAGTTAAGAAAGATCAGATAATTCCTCTGCCACCTCTCTGCTTCAGCCACTTGCTCTACTGAGAAAAATCCAATTGGATAGTGGACGTGAGTTTCAGGTTAAACTGGAAGCGCTCCATCCTTCAGGAACAGAGCGCCTCCAAGATCCCAAGCCAGTGGCTCAAAGGTGAAGGCACCTTGGACTGGCAGTGAGAGTAAGAGAAGGCTGAGCCAGGCTGAGGGCCACACACCCACCTGCTCTCTTTGTCTGCGTACATCTCGATGCACAGGGGGTTGATGGTGGAGTCCAGGACCACCCAGGAGCCGCCCCGGAGCTCCGCGTAGGGCGGGATGTAGATGAGGATGGGCTGTTTGTACTGCCGCAGGCCGTCCACGATGTAGGCCCCGAACTTCAGCACCTGGTCATACATATCTGCAAAGCAAAGCGGCTGCCCCGTGAGGCGGCTCCGGCCCAGAGCTCATGCGCAAGCAGGGTGTGTTGTCCTGGGGGCTCTGGGAAAGCGTGTGTGGCCGGGAGGCTGCCTGACTCTGTGAAAAGAGCCTGGGCTGAGAGTCAGGACTGGCCCCGGCACAGGGGGCTCAACCATCTGTGTTTTTTTTTAAATATATTTTTACTAGTTTCAGAGAAGAAGGGAGATGGAGAAATGGAAACATCAATGATGAGAGAATCATTGATCAGCTGCCCCCTGCACGCCTCACAATGGGGATCCAGCCTGCAACCTAGCCACGTGCCCTGACCGGGAATCGAATCGTGACCTCCTGGTTCACAGGTCAACACTCAACTACTGAGCCACACAGGCCAGGCTCTACCATCGGCGTTATAGCAGGGAGCAATGCGTCCATGTGACCTGGCAACCGTCACTCTCCCTACCTGGGCCTCCATGTCCCATCGTAAAGGGACACGTCAGAGGGCCATCGAGCTCGAGGACCCCTTCTGGCCCTGACTCTGCCACCATCCTGTCCCACATTCCCAGCCACAGACGCACAGTTCTTCCTGCTCTTGGGTGGCACGGTCCTTACTTCCCAAGGGACACCAGGTATGTCCCTCCAAGTGCCAGACACCCTCCATGGTAACACTAATACAATAACAAGGTCAACTGCCGGGCAGGGGGCTCAGCTAAGACAGTGATGGGGCCATACACAGAAAACAGGGTGTTACCACCCTGAGGGGGTGTTCCAGGGCACCCATGGGGGAGGTTGCCTCACCTTTCATGCCACCGGAGAAACCCCTCCAGTTGGCAAAGATCATCAGGGGCAACTTCTCCTGGTTGAAATCCTTGATGACCTGGGCCGTCTTGTAGGCAGAGTCCGGGAACCACACCTGGCCCGCCTGCTGGGTTATCTGCAGCACAGAGCCAGCCTCGTGAGACGCCGCTGCGCAGGGGCGGCCTTGGGACGTGGGACGGGCGGGCAACCTGGCCAGCGTGGGCACCAGCACCAGAGCCAGGCTCACAGGGAGGGCGCCTCCCACTGCAGCCCAGGGAGGCCCTGCTGCCCATTTACAGGTTCAGAGGGGCCTGAGCTGATCTAGGACCCACGCCCTGGCTTCTGAGCTCCCCCAAGAGGGCCAACCTAGGAACATCCACAGGGATGGGCAAGGGGGAGTGGCTCCCAGGGACCCTCTGGCATCCTCTCAGGAGGAAGGAAGCTGGTGTGGAAGGTTCTGCCACCGCAGAGAGGGGGCTGGGGAGATGGCACTGGGCCCCAGGCCGCCTCCTCTGAGTCTCTGAGCTGGAAAACCAGGTTCACAGCCACCAGGACCCACACCTGTGGCTGAGCCAACGCAACAGCAGCCCCAGCCCCCTTGTCCCTCACCTTGGCCTCAGAATCCAGGTTGGCGGGGTCTGCAGGCACCACCACCTCCACCGTCCGCGTCTCCACGGCGATCACACCGACAGGGATGCCCCCCAGCCTGCGAGATGGAGTGCAGGTGAGCACCCCCAGGCAGTGCAGGGGGCTGTGGGGCCCACCTAGCCCCAGCCGTCACGCTACGGGTGTCCTGGGAGCGGGCAGCGGTGGCTGGGAGGGAGCCCGCAGGGCCAGCACTGCTGTCACTGCAGGTGATTTACTGGACGGCACGCAGCTGTCCAAAGCAGTAAGCGCCTGGTGAACTGGCAGCTGGGAAGGTGCCATGGTGCCTCGCTGGGGCCACGGGCATCACTGGAGTTGCTGCATGTGGCCAGCAGCTACCACGGTGGGCAGCACGGTCTAGACACCAAGTCGCATTGGGAAAAGGGCGGAACTCTCCCTCAGGCCACTGGCGTTACCTGAGGAGATAATGGCTCCACGCTGGGGAGTGAGCTGCTCAGCTCTGAGAGCATTCGAGCAGTTAAGCCTTTCACAAGCTATGCTCCCTAAGTACCGCTGCTCCTGCCGGTGGCCCTCCCGAAATGCAATCCAGTTGTGTCTGTTGTGGTTTTCTAGCGAGACTCCCAGGGCCACCTCTGTGTCCCAAAGGGGTCTGTAGCCCCTGGGGCTGGAGCGCCCTGTCTTAGGGGTGGACCAGGGCAAGGATCCCGGCCCCCAGCCAGAAGGTGCCCAAGACGCCTCCAAAGTCTTCATAGACTTTATGAAGAAGCTCATCGTCCAGAAAAGCACCCAACGAAGTCTTTTTTAGGAAATTCTGGGGCCAAGAAGGAAGTGTCGCTGGGGCCACCTGTCCTGGCACCTGGGAGTCCCCATGCCTGGCGAGGCCAGACGCGTGCAGCCTGCCGTCCTCGAGGTTACCTTGCTCGTCCCGTCACCACGGTCTGGGCCCAGGGCGCCAGGATTTCCTTGAAGCTGCCCTGGTCGAAGAATCCGCTCTGCCAGGCCCCCTTCAGAGCTGTGGGCAGAAGGCAGAAGCGCAGGCTGAGGGGCCGGGCGGGTGAGGACCCCCAGGGTCCGCTCGAGAGGGCAGACTGTTCTGTGGTTTCTCTAAGGACACCCTGGCCTTGACCCCACAGCCCTGGAACACTACACAGATCCCAACCCCTTGCAAAGAAATAAACAAATAAGTAACATAAATTTGAAACATTTAAAAAAATAAAAAGAAAGAGAAAGAAGAGGCCTGAAAAATTTATACCAAGTTTATAGGCTATGAACTGAGTCCCCATCACATCAATCCCCGTCAATGCCAAACACAGAGAGGCCCGAATCACATTTCTGCTGCTTCCTCCCAAGAGGCAAACAGCTGACGGGCGCCTTCAGAGGGTGCGTTTCAGAAAGGGCCCATCTGCCCCGAAAAACTCATCCGTGACCCCTGGCCTGCTGGCTGTAGCTTAATAACATTGAGCCTCCCATTTAAACAGAGAGTAACGTGTTCAGTTTCTGAGAGAGGGGGGAGGAGGGAGGGGAAGAGAGGGGGGCGGTGATGATGTGATGTCGGCTGCGGCTACAATGTCAGCTGCGGCTCCTGGAGGGAAGTGGTGATGTGAACCACACCTCGGTGTGCATGACTGCAGGTTGGATAAGAACCACCAGGCAGCGGGAGGGTCTCAGGTTGCAGGTGTTGGCACAGCGCAGCCCCACGTCAAGGTCAGCCTGAGGACTGGCCTGGCCTGGAGAAAACCATCAGTCAGACGCTGGGCATTTTTAAATCAAAATGAAGCCAGCCCCCTCCGTGCGCACAGGAGAGAAGGGCCAACAGAAATGGAACAGGGGGAGCAAGCACAGGGTCTCCTGCTGGCAGAGCCTGGCGCCTCCCGACAGGGACAGGGGGCTGAATGCTGAAGGCGCAGCCTGTGAAATCCGAGACTCGGGACGATGGTAACAGGGCGGCTCGGCTTTCCTGTCCTGTTCTGGGTGCTCAGGGTGTCATCATATACCTCTGGGGACAGACCTGCTGCTTTCGGAGAGGAAGAGGATGTGTGTGCAAGTGCATGTGTGTGTGCATGTATGTAGAAGAGGTGAAGCTGCCTGTCCTGGGTAAACACAGCTCCGTTGTGAAGGTTTAACCAAACAGAGAGAGGGAAAGGAGGGAAGGAGGGAAAGGCGAGAGAGGAGCAGTCCTCGAAATCCCGACGTGCAAGCCAGGACTCTGCACCTGCACAACCACGGGGCAGGTGGGGAAGGTCATGACCTCGTTGCCCTGCATCTCATTTCCATCCTCAGCTCCAGAAACCGGAGGCTGGTTCCATCCTCCTCGGTCAGTCGCTCAGGAAAGGCACAGAATAAAACCTCAGTTCCTCCGCGCTCTCACATGGACCTCAGGAGACTCCCTAAGTCCCGATGCTCCTAACCCAGGGTTCCTGCGTCTCAGGCCCAGAAAGGAGGCCCGAGACCCAGATCTCAGGCAAATGCTGGGACTTACTTGGGTGAGACCTTCCTGCAAGCATCCACCGGGGGTCGTAGGGGGCTCTTGATGGGGAAAATTCGATCTCTCTGTCAATGGGGTCAGTGGATGTGATGATGGGGACCGGGCTGTGATTATCCTAGAAAAGAAAGCTGGGTCTCCAACTCTGTTCCCCGGGTTTGTCAGCAACGCCTGTGACCTGCCCCTTGCGCTTCCCTCCTCTGACTGTGACGATGGCTGGCTGCCCAGCAGAAGCCAAACCCAAATGAGCTCATCTCCACGTTTGTCCAGGGCCCACCAAGGGCTGGGCTCCAAACGTCCTTTCACTTAAACATCAGGGTAACACTCTGGGGGTAGGGGCTATTGTTGTGCCCATTTCACAGATGTGGAAACTGAGGCTCAGTTGTCCCCAGGTCTGATTGCTACTGAGGGGGAAGCCAGAAATGAAGTCTAGCCCATCCCCTCCTAAAGGATCAACCGATAGCTTCACTGGGCATTCATTTTTCTTTTTAAGGCCAAGAACAACTAGTGCAGGGTTGGATGCCTGGGAGGAAAGGAGGGAGGAAGAAACATTCACCCGCCACACCTGCAGGCCTCCCTGCGCCCCATGCTCCCACACTCCCACACCACACAGCCAATGAATGTCATGACAGCGTCTCCAGGCTCTAAGCTGCAGGAGGGGAGGCCGCACCTTTGGCATGTAGGACAGCCACTCCAGGATGGTGTAAACGCCCTCAAAGTCGTCGGGCACGGTGATGTGGGAGACGCCATTGTTATGCATGATCTGCACGCCGCCCAGCTGGTTGTTGGACGTGTAGACCTCTCTGCCCAGGACCTGCTTAGACACGGCAGGGTTAGCAAGGTCCTGCCCGGCCCGGGGACCATCGCCCTCCTGTTTGGCCGTCATCTTCCTCAGTGGTCCTCACCCCCGGCTGCGTGTTGTGATCACTGGGAGCTTTTACACACCCAGATGTCCGATTATATTAGAATGTCCGATTATATTAGAATGTCCGATTATATTAGAATGTCCGATTATATTAGAATCTTTGGTGTGTTTTTTAACTTCTGGATGATTCTAACATGCAGCCCAATTTGAGAAGCAGTGTGTCCTTTGATGACCTTGATTACCGTTACTTATGATGACTCTGGTCATCTCAAAGGCAAAAGCTGCCGGACTGGCATGGCTCAGTGGATAGAGCGCTGGCCTGCGGACTGAGGGGTCCTGGGTTGGATTCTGGTCGAGGGCATATGCCCGGGTTGCAGACTCGATCCCCAGCAGGGGGCATGCAGGAGGCAGCCGATCAATGATTCTCTCTCATCATTGATGTTTCTATTTCTCTCCCTCTCCCTTCCTCTCTAAAATCAATAAAAATAAAAAATAAATAAAAAGGCAGAGCCCTCACTCATGTTTCTGACTCGGTGGGTCTGGGACAGGGGCCTGAGGATCTGCATCTCTAACCAGCCCCCAGGGGGCGCTGATGCTGCTGGTTCCGGCCGCACTTGGAGACCCTCAGTGGGATTTTAGCAACATTCTATCAGGGAAGCTTTACAGCAATGGGCAATGTTGCGAGTGAACAAGGCAGAAACCACCCTGCACATTCACTGAGATTCAGCACAGGAGGGCAGGAGAAGAGAGGGAAATACACCAGAATGACAGCAGGCGCACAGTTACCTTTGGGGGCCTTCTCCCATGCTCTGCGAGGTACAACACTGTCTTACGAATTTTAGTAATTTTTTAAATTAACGAATTTTTGAAATTTAAATGTCAGGAATGTAGAGCCAAATCCTTTTTGTTTTTTGGTTTTTTGGCGGGGGGTGGGGGCATTCATAAGAGGCCCAGGTATCTGCAAACTGGGAAAACAGCTCTTACATCAGTGGGGACAGTACCGGTTTCACCCTGAGAAGATACCACCGGGGGATGAGGAGACGGTGAACAACCCCCAGGCCCCTTTGCGGTCACCTTGTTGAGGGCGCTGGCTCCTGTCAGGATGATGTGGGAGTTCTCCACCTGGATCACCCGCTGGCCCAGCCTCACCAGGTAGGCCCCGATGCCCAGGGCGCGGCAGGTCACCTGTGGAGACAGGACCCCTCCTGAGCTCCCGAGGCTGCCCCGCCCCCCAGCAGGAGCCCGATGGACATAGATGGCGACCAGAGTCAGGACCGGACAGCAGAGGCGAAGCCTGACCTTGAGGCTCCCTTGACCTTGGCTTCTGATCCAGGAGTAACCCAGTCAACCAAAAGGGGTGCTTTAGACAGGCAGCAGGCACGGAATGTTCTGGTTCTCCCTCCCAAGGCACGCGGGGAGCCCTTCTGAGCTGAGTCATTCATGAGCTCTCGCAGCCGCTCCCCCGACCAAAAGGACAGCTGAGGGTGCGTGTGAAACGGGACACCCCAGCGAGGGCTGTGCCGCGTGAGTCTGTGCCGAGGTCAGTGTCCCGGCTCTGACAATGTACTATCACGTGTGAAAGATTCCGTCGTGGGGGGACGCTGGGGGGGCAGTGCCCGGGACCCCTCTATACTAACTTGTAACTTCTGGGGTTAAGCAAGAGTACCTTGGCCAGTGTGGGTCATTGGACAGCCCCCTTATTATCAACATTTCCCTTTTGTGACTATTTTAAACTTTCTAAAATAAAAGGTTGAGAATAACAGACAATAAAACCAGAGGCGACTCACCATGCTAATGGTGACGATCTCATCATAAGCCAGGGAGCACTCCCCCGCAATCATGCCCGAACCCCTCAGGTTCTCCACGCCCAGGCCATCGTCCTTCCCGATGATGTCCGTGATGACATACCTTTAAGAACCAGACATGAGTGAAAACACAAGATGGGGTCCAGAGAAATCCAAGGCTGACCCCTTTCCCAAGGACCTACGGCAGGAGGGGCAAGCAGGGGATAAAGAAGCCAGAGGCGAAATGGAAGTAGAGGTCTAGGACCTTCGTGATGGGCCCTATAGTTTCTAGGAGACCGCTCGGAGGCTGCCTTAATAAAATGTCATGCCCACCGTGCCTTCTTCCGGAAGCAACTGAGAATACCATGCGGTCTACAGAGAGATGGGGAAGCCACTCGGCTCACAATTCAAACAACCAAGACTGGCCGCCCAAGTGTGAGACACTGTGCTTCCTAAATGTTCGAGATCAACAAGGCACTGAGCACCTTAAAGGATTTGGCGAGGCCCTTAGGAAAGGTGCTTGTCAGATCTCATGTAAGCCAGTGTTTCCCAAACCTACTTGATTATGGAAATTTTCCTCCTTCCCACATATCACCAGCTAACATTCCAGAAAACTCGGCCTGGGAAACTCTGATTCAATCCCACTACAACAGCAACAATACACCCGCCAAGTTCTCTGGAAGAGACAGCCGGTAGCTGTGATGCTCGGGCAGAGCCGATCCCTGCCCTGCCCACACCTCCCCAGCTTGCCACATCACTGCTGCATCCGTTGGCTAATTTGATCCTATAATGTGAGCTTGCAGCTCATGGGGAATTGATCTGACCCCCCGCCCCACCTCACCCCGCCCTGTATAATGTGCTATCTTTTTTTAAATTAATTGATTTCTTTTACAGAGAGGAAGGGAGAGGATAGAGTGTTACAAACATTGATGAGAGAGAAACATTGATCAGCTGCCTCCTGCACACCCCCTACTAGGGATGTGCCCACAACCAAGGTACATGCCCTTGACCGGAATCAGCCCTAGGACCCTTTAGTCCACAGGCCGACGCTCTATCCACTGAGCCAAACCTGTCAGGGCTGTAATGTGCTATCTTTGTGAGAGGCACGGCTTATTTGGGGATGACAAGGAGGGGCTCACCTTAGAGAACACCCCAGGTATTTAAGTCATCGGTGCCAAAGCTCAAGGGTCCCGCCTGTACACACACCCCCACCCTCTTGGAAATACCATCACAGCCGAAGACAAAAAGACAGATTCCCCAGGAATAGCTGAAATCAACCCAGGCCAAACGAGGGAGCCACCTGCCAAGTCACTTACCTGGATTCTCCTTCCTCCTCGATGTGTTTGCAGTGGACGGAGTTCAGGGAGCTGATCCTGGTGTACTCTTGGGGGGTCAGGTATAGGTACTTAAATCCCTTAAAATCAACAACAATAATATGCCCCGGTGAAGCTACGAATCCATTTTCCTGCCCTTGGCAGCCACTGTTTTTAAAAACACATCAACACTGTAGAATGGATGTTAACATGTTAACATGTCTGACTTAATACCATGCGAGTAAGAGCTATAGATCTGCGTTGTGCTAATGCTTCCCACCCTCCTCACAATATCGCCTCACGTCTCCCTGGTCTGATTCTGTTTCCCAGTTACCTTCTCACTATTGCTCCCCTCGGGAGACTTTTCAGGCTGTTTTCCTTATTCCCAGCCTCTCCCTCCACCCCCACATTTTATTCAAGTACGGTGTGTGTGTTGTTTTTCACATTAAAAATCATTTCCTCTTTTGTGTGTGTGTGTGTGGGGGGGCATGATGGCCCCCTTCGAAATTTGGGCTGTGGTTGCAAAGAGTGACTCTGTCCCCTGCATTTTCACATAACACGTGTGCTCTCACTCATTTGGCCTTGCGTCTCCCCACGATTTTTAATAAATCTCGGAGGCCAGGGCTGATGTGTTTTTCACCTCTGCATTCGCAGTGTTTGCTGCACTCAGGAGAGACAGTACACTAGTATAGTCTTTATCTGTATTAGCTCAGGGCTCATAAACTTTTTTCATTACTGTCTCCTATAAGGAGCCTTCTTAGACATGTTTTCCTATTGGTCATCCCCTCCCATGAAATTTAACATGTATATGTGTGTATATATTTTGTTATTATTGTTGATTTCAGAGACAAAGGAAGAGGGAGAGAGAGAGAGAAACACCAATGATGAGAGAGACTCATTGATCGGCTGCCTCTTGCACACCCCACACTGGGGGTGAAGCCTGCAACCTGGGCATGTGCCCTGACGGGGAATGGAACCGTGACCTCCTGGTTCCTAGGTCGAGGCTCAACCACTGAGCAATGCCCAGCCAGGCTCCCATGAAATTTTAATACCGACACACTATATGCCTGTTTATGTAGGATATCTGTGCTCTGTGTGGGAAAAGAGTAATAAGACTTGTTTCTCCCCCTGTGGGCACTGCTGCCTCCACTGGAGATACAGCGCCAGCCGAGTGGAATGACTCCGCCACACCGCTCCTGACGTACCTTGTGGGGGTCTTTGGGGTCCACCCACGCCACCTGGAACATGTGCTTGATCTCCTCGGCGAGGCCGATGCGGGCCCCGCTATTGGCTGCGAGGTAGATCTGGGGGATGCCCTCGGCCCGGGCCAGCTCGGACGCGCGCAGGTACAGGAGGTCTTCTCCCACGCCGAAGGACCCGATGCGGAAGGTGATGTCGTTGCTGATGAGGATCACGTCCCGCCCTTCCGGATACTCCCGGGTCTTCAGGTTCATTTTGAAGGCTACCATGCCCACCTGGTGACGACACAAAGGCACGAGGGAAGCGGGTTTGTGTCTTCGGGGGACACTTTCGGAAAGGGCGGCTCTGGCCAGGCGCTGGGCTCCGCTGAGACCTGACCTCGTTTCCTCCGGGAAGTCGGTTCATCTCCACCAGCTGGCCCTGCGGGTCCAGCACCAGCTCTGTGTATGTCAGCAGGTCTTTGGGGTACTTGTCTGGGGAGCCCCACAGTTTAAAGAGAGCCTGAGGAGAGCGGAGGAAAAAGAAAAACCTGAGTCACCAGTGGGGAGGTACATTTACTAGTTCTTTCTCTTTTTAAATCATGAGCTACTTTTTCTTTTCCTATTTTAAAAAAATATATTTTTTATTGATTTCATAGATGAACAGAGAGGAAGAGAAACATCAATGATGAGAATCATTGATTGGCTGCCTTCTGCACACCCCCTACTGGGGATCGAGCCCACAACCCGGGCATGTGCCCTGATTGGGAATTGAACCATGACCTCCTAGTTCATAGGTGATTCAACCACTGAGCCACACCTGCCGGGCAATCATGAGCTACTTTTAACATGCAGAACAATAAATCTCATGGTTTTATCGAATCATAATTTTCCATAGTTGCTAAAGATTAAAAAAAAATAAAGATGTGGTTCGAACCCTTATTGTACCCCTCCTCACCCCATCCCTGACCCTCCTCCCCACACCCACCCACAGGGAATCATCACCCTGAATTTAGTGTCTACCAGTCCTCTGCATGCTTGCATGTTTTTATATCATCATGTATGCACACATTTACATATGTAGTCGTCTTTTGCATGACTTAAACTTTAAATAAGTGGTATCGCCCCGGACACATCCTTCTGCAACTTGCTTCTTCAGATTTTTTTCAATAAATACTATACATGCATTCCCTCATCATTAGGATTTCCTCAATAACATGTTCCTTTCTCTGGCTTACTTTATTGTAAGAATACAGCACGTAATACATGTCACATACAAAACAGGTGCTAATCAGCTATGTTACCCAGTAAGGCTTCTGGTCAACAGCAGATGAGCAGCTAGGTTTGGGGGGAATCAAAAGACATATGAAGATTTTCTACTGTACCGGGGGTCGGCACCCCTAACCCTCCACATTGTTCAAGGGTCACATGTAACTTCCTTTTGTTCCTAAGGAGACCCAGGCCCGTGCGGCATCTCGACCATGGGACTTGCCTGCCTGAACATTTCCGGGAAGTCATACACGTAGGTGGTGCCCAGGGACTGGGCCTGGAAGCGCTTGGCCTGAAGCAGGTCCTTGGTGACGTACGGAGTGTTGATCAGCATCCCGTGCTGGGCTCCTTGTTTGTTGCCAAAGGAATGAAACATGATCTGGACCAGAAAGAAAGAGATGCAGAGCGTGAGGGAGACACTCCTCCGTGAAGCTGCAGCGCAGGGAGCAAAGCTTACGGACAAAGCGAGTGTCTGGCATTGCTAACCTCTCTTCTGCCTCTGTGGGCAGCCAGATGTGGAAACTGCCCCAGAATACAACTATTATAGTACGCCACACACACACGTGCACACACGCACAGCCACCCAAGAGGGCCTCACAGCGGATGAAGCCGAAGGAAGTCCGAATCTGGGTTAACAGCACGGAGCCCGCGCCGGTTTCCTAGTTTGACAAGGTCCCGCGGTTGTGTGCGATGTCACCGTTGGGAAATGGGGTGAAAGTACATGGGAACTTTCCGTGCTACTTGTTTCTCTGTATTATTTTCGCAACTTCTAGAGAGTACTTATTTCAAAACGAAAAGATAGCTGATGCCCTAAAAATGGGATATTTGACTCACTTCACAAACGTCTGTCCTAAAACGTGGTTGTGGGAAATACCTCCGTCCCTAAGGGAACCGGTGTGTACAGGGCACCCCACATCCATCCGGTCCCGAACATGCTGCTAGAATGGATGAAACGCGGAATCCTGTCCTTCCCAGGGGAACGAACGGGGACTCAGAGGCTACCCCGTTTATCATCAAAGCTCGGAGGGGCTGCCCGAATCCCGCGTGGCCAGGCCAGGCCAGGCAGCCACCGAGTGTGTTTCCCTCCACGTCCCACTCCGGGGCGCAGCCGGCCTCTGCCCTGACCTCGGGGACCCGCCCCGCCTTACGTTTCCGGATCTGGGGTCGGTGACTTCCTTGTAGAGGCTGATGTCCAGGTAGTAGCCTGACTCGTTGGTGATGAACAGGCGGATGGGGATGGCGCTGCCGGCGGCCGTCTCGCGGATGTTGATCTTGACCTCGGCCTGGAGCACGCGGAGCTTCCACAGCCGGCTGCCGTAGCGCATGACCATGGAGCGCACGGCCTCCTCGATCTGCCCAGGTCACAGCAAGTCCCGTGTCAGAGCCCGGGCCGCACACACTCACGGCAGCAGCTCTAGCACTGACAGCCGTGCAGTGAGGGTACGCCAAGTGCAGAATGCCCGGGCGCTGCTGGCTGCTAGTGACCGAAGGCACCCGGCCAAGCACTCAGAGCTCAATTCCCCCGTTTGTTTCATGACTCAGAAGAGCCGGCATTTTTTTTTTTTTTTTTAATCCTCACCTAAGGTTATTTTCCAGTGATTATTGGAGAGGGGAGGAGAGAGTGAAAGACATATCGACGTGAGAGACACACATCGATTGGTTGCCTCCTGCACCCACCCCGCCTGGGCTGGGGAGAAGCCTGCAGCCAAGGTACAGGAATCGAACCCAGGACCCTTTGGTCCACAGGCTGACGCTCTATCCACTCCGCCATGGCTAGGGTGGTTCCGGCATTTATATGCCCCATTTAGAGGACACGGAGGCTGGTGACCAATAGCTCGTGCTCCTTTGGGAGACACCACCTGTGTCCCGTCATGCATCTCAAGCCCACGCATCTTCTCTGCTGAGAAATGGGGGGATGGGCCCTCTGCACCCCACAGATGCCAGGATGAGGCACAGGACTTCTCTCATCCCACAATCACCACCATAGACCCTGCCTGCTCACGAAGAAAGAGTCAGCGGGGTGCCCAGCAGAGCCTGGACCCGGGGACAGGACACCCTTTTGTCTTGCAAGACGTTTAGGGCATCCGTGTGGCCCTCAAAGTGGGCACATTCACAGAGGGTGAACACGGGACAGAGCCAGTCCCGGGGTGGTGGCTCTAGAATTACACGGTGCAGGGTTTGTCTTCCACTCGGTTCCCGAGCGCCAGGAGGCAGCACCCAGGACAGCATGACGCAAAGAGCCACTGGTCCCCGGGAACTGAGCCCGGAGCCGGGCGAGGGCCCCCAGAGACCAGACCTTGTAAGGGTCCATGATGACCGTGGGCACGAAGTTGAGGAAGATGTGGTTGCAATCGGTGCGCACGCTGGTGTTGTTGAAGGCCACCTCCAGCTCGTCCATGGCCTCCAGGAGCAGCCGCTCGCCCTCATTCTGCAGGTATTCGAAGGAGGCCTCCTGCCAGGGAGGGGACAGCCGCTGAGGCAAAGCCTCGGGGAGGAGTCGCCCTTCTCCCAAAGGTGTGCCCAGCGAGCACAGCAAAGCCCCTCGGAAGGCCAAGGGCTGACAAAGGCTGTGCGCGTTCACCGTCTGTGTCCACACGCTCCGACAGCTGGGGCCTGGCTGGCCCTGGAGGGACTGCGCCTTCCAGAGTCAGCCAAGTCCTCGACAGGAAACAACTCGCCCACGAGCACACCAGCGCCTCCGGAGCCTGCACCCCAACCACCTCCTCTGTGGGGCTCTCACTCCAGGACGCCCCCCCGCCCCCCCCCCCGGCCCTCATCACGCCGGCTCAGGTACCAACACCTAGAGACAGCCCTGTGCTCACAGCCCGCTGAGACTCCCCAAACTGGCCAATCCCAGGCCTGCTTACCTGCCTCACCCACTCCTTCCTGCAAAAACCACAACAAAGACTCTTGCCCATAACAAGCCCCCCCAGACACACACCCCGCCTCCTGACAGCCCTGGTGCACCCCATGTGGCCCTCCACGGCCTGGCGAGACCCCCGCTTGGTACTGTAACACTCCACTGGCAACTGTCCCCTGATCTGCTGGCCTCACTGCACCTCAGCAATAATAAAACCGATGAAAACATCTACTTGACTGAGGCAGCAGATCAGAGATGAGCTCAATACCCACCAACGAGGGATCGGTAAACAAAGTCACACACACGGGTACAACCCTGTAAGGCACCCGCATGGAGTGGGTCGTCCTCGTTGACATGGAGTGAGGTCTGTAAGTCACTGACCAGTAAAAACGCAACACTCTTCGAACGGCCTGTCTGCCTGAGCTGCCTGGAAAGGGTACGCATGGTGCCCGGTACGCACGCATGTCTAGAGCGGGTCACCAACAAGGCCGGCCCGAGGGGCAGGGTCTGGGCCCTTTTCCTTGATTTTTAAAAGTAGTTTTCAGCATTGTTTGAAATTTTCACAACATGATCATGGGTAACTTTTCTAAATGGGGGGGGGGGGGTTGACCACATACTCAACCAGCAAATAATCACTTGACAAACGCCTATCTTCCTTCTATCCCTGCAACTCTCTTCTCATGCAGAGACCAAGTGACTAAAGAAATAAATCCACAGGCCACCCGTGTCCACCTGCTGCTGCCAGGCTGGGGTGTCCCAGAGGCTGGGCTGTGTGTACCCAGGGCACCCTGCGATCGATCCCCCGTGCGGCCCAGGGCCCGGCACAGAGCAGGACAGCAGAGGGAGGGCCAGCGCCTGAGTGACGAGCTCAGGGGAAGAAAGACACACCCCGAGTCACGTTACCTTTGTGATCAGGTCCGAGTGCCTGATGATGGCGCGGATGAAGAACCTGTAGTCGGTCACCTCCACCCCCTCCTTCACCTTGGCAGCGCCCAGATAAAGGTGCATCTTGTGGTTGGCGCAGGGCACGGCCGTCACGTCGAAATTGCGCATCCGGCTGAGCTCCAGCTGGAAGGCCAGGGCGGGCTCCAGGTGACGGTAAATGCGATCTTCTGCAAACTGCAGGCCGACGGAGAGAGGACGGACAGACACACAGACAGACATCCATGGGACGCTGGACCATGACCCTGCTTGGTCCCCACCCTGTCCTGCAGACCGCTGGTGTCTGCAGGTTTAGCTCTCAAAACGTGCGCTCATTATGTCATAACTGTGAGCAACAAACTGGGCTCAAGAGGGCTGGGACTTTGCAGAGATCCAGACGACATGCCAGGCCGGCGTGCAGGCAGGAGGCTCCTGGGTGAGCCCAGCTGTTCCCAGCACCTGCCCGCGCAGCCAGGCAGTTCCCTCTCTGGCACAGGACAGAGTATTTCTCAAGAAGTCACTGGCTCTTGTTTTCCTTATGGAAATTTGTCCTCAAAAGAAAGCAACGGATAGTGCTTGAGACTAGCGCCCGGCCGGTGTGACTCAGCGATTGAGCATCGGACTGCAGACCCAGGGGTCCCAGGTTCAATTCCAGTCAGCCCAGGGGTACGCTCTTCCCTGGCCTGGGCCTTGGTCAGGGCTGGTGCGGGAGGCAACCCATCGATGTGTTTCTCTCACATCGATGTTTCTCTCTGTCCTTCCCTCTTTAACTCTCACTAAAAATCAAGGATAAGCCCTAACCGGTTTGGCTCAGTGGCTAGAGCGTCCATCTGTGGACTCAAGGGTCCCAGATTCAATTCTGGTTGCGGGCACATCCCCAGTAGGAGGTGTGCAGGAGGCAGCTGATCGATGTTTCTCTCTCATTGATGTTTCTAACTCTCTCTCTCTCCCTTCCTCTCTGTAAAAAATCAATAAAATACATTTTTTTAAAAATGAAAATAAAAATCAAGGATATAAAAAAAAAGAGAAGAAAAATAAGTTGGGAGGACCATCTTTCTAAGTTCACCAGCAAGTCTAAAAACTGTCCCCATGACAGAGGGACCTGCAACAGCTGAAGGGCAGGAGGCGCGAGGTCTGAGCTCCACATGGAAACTCGGGGTTCTCCTTGGAAATATCCCAGAGGAAGCAGGGAGTCTGCATGAAAGCTGCCACGTTCTAGAACACAGGGATATCTTAAGGACTGGGACAGGCTTCCTGAAAACCAAAGACGCCCGGGAAAAAGGACAGTGTCACTGCTTTTGGTCATACCTCATCTCTTGCTCTGAAGGTGAAAAACTTGGGAAATTCTTTCTGCAAAAAAAGAAATCCACACAGAAGCCAATTAATCCAGCAGGACTCGTGTCAACACGGGGGTGCTTGTTCTTAACGATGACCCGTCTGCTTCTGGGATGAACTGTTGGGAAAGCCGTCCTCCCCAGCGCTCCATCTCTTCCACCCCACATGCAGCGTAAACGCCAAGCGCACGGCTCTGGGTCTTGCAGAAGGGAGGGCACGCAAACAGTGCGTCAAGCATTGACTGACCTCCTGGGCGATGAGGAATGTGATTCTTCGGAGCCCATATTCCACAAGGATGTTTTTCTGCATTGAAAACCAAACACACAAAGGGGATGGTAACGGCCACAAAATGGAATGAAGTCCTGATACGCGTTACCACACGGGTTAGCCTTGAACACGTTATGCTGAGAAAGGTGCCAGTCACGAAAGAACTCAGACTGTCTGATCCCATTTACATGAAATGTCCAGAAGAGGCAAATCCATAGTCGGATAGCAGATGAGCGGTTGCCTGGGACAGAGGAGGAGGGTACCGGGTTGAAGAAAAACGGGGAGTGATTGCGAAAGGGTAGAGGATTTTTTGTGGGGGGCGAGGGGGCGAAAATATATTATAATAATGTTTGCACAACTCTATGAATATACCAGAATGCGCTGGTACACTTTAAATGGGAGAAGAGTGTGCTATGTGAATTATAGTCAGTGTTATATTAAAATATACAGACTTGTTTTTTTTTAACATTTCGTGAAATCGTTTATGACACTGGCAGGCCGCCACTTTGATTCCTGGTCAGGGCCTGTGCCCAGGTTGTGGGTCCATTCCCTGATTGGGGTACATGCAAGAAACAACCAATAGATGTTTCTTTCTCCCTTCCCCTCTCTCAAAAATCAATAAAAACATATTTTTCAAAAAACCTACTGATAATGTTCTGTTTTTAAAAAAAAGAAGAAGAAACAGGCAGGGGGGAAATATGCCAATACTTTCCCAGTGGCTGCCGCTGGATAGTGAGGCTGCGGGCTTTGTTTTAAAACCTACTTTTCTGATTTGTCCGTACCTTAAACATGTTCTATAACGAACACCAGCTATTGATTGACCAAGCAAAGGCTGAGTACGTCACTACCATTCACGGCATTATCCATGACTCAGCACCAGTAGGTCCTCTGAGGGACATCAAGTCCAGTCCATCAGGATAATACAGGGAACACAACACACACAATTACCACCAAGCCTGGAGGGTCAAGAACTAACAGCCAGACAGTGTGGCTGGTAGATCTGATCATATATGAGCCAAGAATCTTAGCATCCCAGATGGGGAAACTAAGGATCAGAGAGGTACAGTAACCTGCCTGAGGTCACACAGCACCTTCCTGCTCTTTCTCCGACCTACACCTGCCAAGCTGCTCCACATCTGTTCGCAGCTGAGGCCCTTGAGCATACACAACAGGTGCCCCTATTGCCAGGGTGAGACTGGCAATGGCCCCCACCTTTATAAAAGCAACCTGGGGTTACCTGCATACACGGACGTCAATGCAAGTGACCATTTCAAAATTGTGACTTTTCTGGGCTATCCCAACACACATTCCACCAAACCTGGAACTATATACTGAGTGTGTTTCTGTGCTGAGTGGTGTATAGACCCTATCATTTCATCACTGCACAGGCTAAGTGTACAGGCTGTGTCACTTCATCATTGCAACCCTGGGAGAGAGAAATGCCACCCCCCGTGTTATGGGGAAGAAGCCGAGGCTCTGCCTCCTTCGGCCACTGCTGCCCACGGTCACGGCCATGGGGAGTAGCAGAGCTCGGGTGAGAAGCCAGCTCTGTGGCTCTGAAACAGCAGGTCCCGGGCGCACGGGACACCTCCCCAAGACAGCCCGTCCTCCTCCCCCGGGAACATGGGCACCTTGGACTGCACGAAGGTCCGCAAAATTGGCACCAGCTCCTCATCCTCCAGGTGCTCGGCGTACTGGATGGCCACGTTCAGGATGTGGATGGGCTCTTCGCGGAAGTTCTGGGAGGGAACAAGGTAGCGTAAAGGACCGAGCCCCGCCCGCCCCTCCTCCGCTTGCTCCTGCTCAGGCGCTTACCTTGCAGTCCTCCTCACAGTACACGGAAGTTTGGGCCTTGCTGAAGAGGGGGGTATCCCGGGGCAAGTTGGCGAAGCAGGAGATGACATCATCGAAGTTCCTGGGGATGCGAGACAGAGAGGAAAGGCTAAGGGGCTGCTCCACCTCAGCCATGGGTCAGGCCTGGGTCCTCCCTTCTCCCAACCACAACTCCGTGAGCTCATTCTGTTCCTGACCAGGTCCAAGGTCCCATGGACGGAGTCTTTCCCAAGAGGGAAGAATGAGCCCATGTGATCTGAGATCACGAATAAAAGAAAGGCTGTCTGAACTCTGGAGTGTCAGCTGGGCCCCCCCCCTTTTACCAGCTAGGAGGCCCTTATAATTCATCCCACGTCTCTGAGTCAACTGAGGACAACAGAAGTAACCACTACAGCTCCTAGCGCCGTAGTGAAGGCACAGCATAACCCAAGCACAAGCACACAGGAACGGGTTAAAAAAAAGGCAATAATTATAGTAGGACTGATCACTGACATTTATTATGCTATTTACATATCAATGATACTTTAAATACAATAGTAACATGTACTATCTCATTTAATTTTCCTGGTGGCCCTATGTAGTTCCTTTGCTTATTCCCATTATACAGATGAGAAAACTAAGGCACAAAAAGGTCAAGTAGTTAGCTCCAAGTCTCACAGTTAGGAAGCGCAGAGCCAGAATGCGCATGCAGGCGGGCTGGCACGAAAGCCCACGCTCTTGGCTACAATATTATTTAACTGTGATTATTAATTTGTTGCGCAATATGTCTGGGCTGCCCCCCACCCATGTGTCACAGGAACAGAGGGGCGTCAGAGACAGCTCACTTGGCCCCTCTCCTCGGGGTGCTTGGGAGGCACTCTGGGTACCTGGTGAACTCCTCGAATCTCCTGAAGGCGACCATGGCGCCCATCCGCTGGCACAGCGTGGAGAACCCGCTGTCCATGTAGAGCTCGGTGCTATGTCTCAGCAGGTCAGGATTGGTAGTGCTGACTGGCATGGCTATCCTGCAGGGGGATGGGCGGTGGGGATGAGGCCGCTCTCTGTGGATCTGGCCCCACCAGCTGCCCCTGTCCTGGAAACTTCGGTGAGCCAGCATCGGAGCTCTCCCCAAAGGGGGCATGAAATTGGAGGTGGAAGGGACTGAGGTCAGCGCCAGGAATTAGGACTAAGAGCTCAACAAGTGAGTGAGTGAATGAATGAATGAATGAACGAAGCATGCATAGGAGTGTAGTCCCAACAGGGTCCCCAGGTAAATCCAAAGTAGTGAACTCAGCCAAATAGAATGAACATTCCCCATGCCAGTTTCTCCGGGAGTATCCCAGGCCTGGAAGCCTGGGGAGGGGCAGGCTCAGTTCTAGAGACACCTCAGGTCTCTGCTCCCCTAACACTGCGTACCGGTTGGGGTGGGAGGAGGGCAGCATGAACTGGAATTCCACCACGCAGGTGCCATCCGGGAGCTGCCGGTGCTGCAGGCTGTTTAACTCGTAGGCGATGTAGCCCCTTCGCACATACACCTAAAGGGACAGGAACACAGAGGATGTTCTCTCAGGGGAGCAACTATGAAACCTGAGAAAATTCAGGCTGGAGAAATGACCTCTAAATTATCTCTATGCTGTAGTTAAGCAACTTTGTTCACATTTCAGAATGTTACTTTCTCTGCAAAGAGCTGGATAGTAAATATTTTAGGCTGTAGTGGATATATCATCTGTATCACGAGTACTTAATTCCATGCTGCCCCAGACAATATGTAAATGAATGGACATGGCTGTTCCAATAAAACTTTATTTATAAAAATAAGCAGGGGGCCGGATGTGGCCCAAGGCTATAGTTGACCAACTCCTGCTCTAGGTTAGTCTTATCCAACAGAAATGGAACACAAGCCATGTATGCAATTTTAAACCATTTAAAAATAAGATATCAGGTAAAACAGAATTTTAATAGTAACTTTATTTTATCCCTAACACCTAAAATATCACCATTTCAACAGGTAATCAATATAAAAAAATTACTGGTTGCATCTGGGAATTTGGATTTGGGGAAATTTCCCACTATGCCTGATACAAACGATTTATGACACCTAAAGTGTGCAAACTATGACTTAGGTTCAACATGTGCTTTCTTTCTGGGAGTTTAGAATGCTGGTGTGTGCTAGCCAGACGGTGCCTATGTGACCCCTAGTAAAAGCCTGTGCCCCCTGCATGGAGGAGGCAGGAGTGGCACACGAGATAGCAGAGGATGCCAGCAAGGACTCTGGACAAAGGCAGACCTAGTGTGAGCTCTCATTCTGCCACTTCCTCGCTGTGTGACTTCAAGCAAGTTGCTTCACCTCTCTGAGCCTGTTTTCTCCTCTGTAAAATGGGAATAGTAACGGTACTACCTTATGGGTAGAATAAGATCACGTCTGCAAGGTGTGTGGCCGGGGGTTGGGTGCGTGGATGCTGGAACTGGGCTGTGCGGTACTGTGTGGTCCTAGGGGCCTCTCCCACTTACCTCCAAGGACGCCATGCAAACCACCTTGTTGACGTGATAGAAGAAAGTGGGCAGGACGTCAAATATGGTCGTCTCCGAGAGTATTAATTTCTGTGGGAAATGAGAAGGGAAAAGAGAGGAAAGTAAACCTGAATAAATTTTAACCAACACTCGGATGTGTGGGAGGGGTGGGAGCAAGGGGAGAAGCCAGTGGTGGTATCACCAAGCACTGGCAGTGCCCGAGGCCTGTAAGATCTAAATGTGGGGCAGCTCTGAACTGACTGCATGGGGCTCCCAGACGCAGAGGGCACACCTGGAAGCTTGTAGATGAGCAGAGTAAGGAGACAGGGGGGCCCTGGGAAGACAAAGCCGAGACTCAGCCATGTGAGGCTGGCAGCTTCCCAAGATCCACTGCCTCCTTCCCGGGTGAGCCCTGCTGCCTGACTCACCACCACCACCACCACCACCACCACCACCACCACCACCACCACCACCACGAAGCCCTCTTGGGCAGCCCCGGCCTCACTGGACTAAGCCGCTGGCATCTGTGACTGTGCCCTGCACTGAGGGCTAGGGAAACCCACCTCCCTCCAGGCCCCACCTGGGCCACAGCCTTGCCCTGTGGAAGGTGGAGAGATGCAGACAGCCTCACCTTGAGGTTTTCCGGGCAGAACTGGTGGCCGTACCTGTCGACAGCAGACAGGAATATGGACTCCACCTGATTGTGCCTCAGCTCGTAGGAGGGGAGGTGGGAGGCGATCAGGACCTGAGGGGAGGGGTAGGAGGGGCCGGGGTGAGCCACCCTCACAGGGGAGAAGCCAGGGGCCAGGCCCATCGGGCTGGACATGGGCAGCAGCAAGGGGCTGTGCACGGTGGGGACGGAGCATGGCAGGGGGACGGTGCCCCGTGCCCCCGCGCACAATGGGGACCAGGTCCCACAGCCCTACCTGTCTGGCTCTGAGGGCCACTTTGCAGTGCTCAGTCTTGCTCAGCTGCGTGAGCTCGCTGAGGATGGAGGTCAGCTCCTCCGACAGGGAAGGGTCTGGGCCACAGAGTTCATCCTTCAGGGGAGGAAACAGAACTGAAGTGGCTTTTGTCCGGCAGAAGGCAACAGGCTGGCACCATCCTCAGCCAGGGTGTAGCTGCCCCGGCAAACCAGACAGCTGCCCGGCCTCTGAAGACACCTGGCACAGCGGGAGGCACATCCCCTCCCCTTTCCACCATCACCCTATCCATTCATTCATCCACCCAAACACACCCTAACCACCCGGTAAGGAAAAAATACATCTGAGTCTGCGCCTGCATCGCTACCAAAGGCCAACAGTGATGAGGTGCTTCCTACGGCCAGGCAAGCAGCTAGGCCCCTGACATCCATCTCCCCAAACTCTCCCAACCTCTGAGGAGCTGCCATCATGATCCCCATTTTACAGATGAGGAACTGAGGTCAGAGAAGCAATATGCCTCACCCCCATCATGCCGGGAGTGCCCGGCACACAGCAGGTGTCGCCCCCAGGGGGTACAGGGTACAGAGGCAGCTTTGAGCTGTCCGGCCTGAGACCATATGACCTGCAAAAATCTAAAATATTTCTTCTCTGGCCCTTCCCGGAAAACGCCCGCAGACCCAGCTGCCCCGGCCCCGGGTGGGACGCCCGGTCCCGCTTACAATCAGCATGATCACCAGCTGGTTCTTCTTGGCGACCTGCGCGTGGGAGAAGATGCAGTGCAGCACCTGCGCCATGTCCGGCTTCAGCTGCTCCCGCAGGTTTATCACGCACTTGTCGTAGTGGGCTGCAGGGAGACAGGAGGCCACGCGGGGTAAGGTCCAGCCCCGCCCGCCCCCGGGGCGCGCTGTCACCAGGGCCAGGGCGACTCTTGCCTTGTTGGAAGTGGTGCTCGACTTGTAAGTATCTCTTCAGGAGATCCAACACCACCGCCTTCATGTAGCCACGGGTCCCGCTGCGGTATCTGGGGAGGAGGGGAAGGCGCCTGAGTGGTCCACTCTACCTCTGGGCGCCTGAATTTCCCCAGGCAGGGCTTTTAGGATTTCAAAATAAAGCAAAATGAGTCAAGTCTATGGGGGATGCAGCCCTCTGACCCTCAGGCCTGGGAGGGATGCCAGGTTGGTTCATTTGCCTGAGCTCTGTGGGGCAGAGAGCAGAGAGCTCTGGATGGCGCCTGCCCCATCCCCAGAGAGAAGGAAACACACTTACAGAGTTGGGATGCTGAAAGGGGTCAGCCTTGCATGCATGGTTGAAGAGAAAAATTTTCAGTTAACCATCCAATGTGTAAAGACAGTGTGGAAAAAAGCAAGACTCAAAAGGCATTTACCACATGGGCTGTGTCAGTTTCGCTTCCCTTTAAAACCAAATTTTAGCCTGGAAGTTCCCTAGAACATTTCTTCTCAAGTCAGTTTGAACACAGAAAATGGAGTTTCTCGGGAGGCATAACAGAGTTTCACCCAGTAACGCCAGCATCACCCAATAACAATGAAAGAGAAGAAGAACCTATAACGCCCATTTATTCAAATGTGATTTTAAAAATACACGACGTGGCCCTGGCCGGGTGGCTCAGCTGGTTGAGCATCGTCCCGTGCTCCAAAAGGTCGCTGGTTCGATTCCCAGTCACGGCTAATACCCAGGTTTCGGGTTCAATCCCCCAGTTGGGGCATGTATGGGAGACAATCGATGGATGTTTCTATCTCACATTGATTTTTTTTCTCTCTCTCTCTCCTCCTCCCCTCCCCCACCTCTCAAAAAAATTAATGAAAACATATCCTTGGGTAAGGATAAAAGTAATTAATTTAAAAAATGAATCCACTTCGAATGACTTATTATGCATGAGGTGTTTTTATTCCCATTTTATAAACCTGCAAACTGAGATCCACAGAGGTCAGGTGCCTTGCCAGGGGTCCTGCTGTTAGGAACAGCTATGCCAGGACTGTAGTCGGGGTTTCCCGACCCCACGTGCTATCCCCCAGGTCGAGCCTGCCCCTCAGAGGATCCCACAGCACTGCTCTGGTGTTACATGGGGGCTGATTCAGAGTGACAAAGTGCACCCCACGCAGGGCCCAGGACCCACCTCTGGACCAGCTGCACGATGCTCTGTGTGTTCATGAAGAAGACTTCCCGGTCGGCCTTCCGCTGCAGGGTGGCCGCGTGGCAGTCCAGGATGTTGGCTATCTAGACGGGAAAGAGGACAAGTCTGGCCACTCACAGCCACACAATCCGGTCGCCAGGCTCCCCTGGGAGACCCGTCTGAGGCTCATTAGGAAAAAGAAAATTCTAGCCCCAAAGCCTCTGGCCACCCAGAAACAGCTCTGCCCATCCTTCTCAGTGTGTCGCTTGAGGAATTCAAGAGCCCGGCCTGGCCCATCGGTGTGGCTCAGTGGCGAGGAAATCACGGTTTGATTCCCCTTCGGGGCACATGCCCAGGTTGCAGGCTCGATCCCCAGTGGGGGGTGTGCAGGAGGCAGCCGATCGATGATTCTCTCATCATTGATGTCTCTATCTCTCGCTCCCTCTTCATTTTCAACAAATACTACATATATTCATAGCTGCAGATTATCATGTTACAAGGAGGAGAATCTAAGTTACAAACTACCAAGAAAAACTCACAACTTCCTCTATCCCTTCAGGCAGCATCTCTTTGAAAATGCTCACTCTGCACCAACTGCCTACTCCTTTTCTGCATCCGAGTTTTCTGGGGTGAGGCCCCAGAACTGCTGTGTCCCTCTAAGCATCTGCTGCCTGGGGGAATGCTGGGATTCTACAGGGAAGGCTCAGCCCCCAACATCTCGGGCTGTGCGTGGGTTTCTCAACATCCAACTCAATCAGAGGACAGAAGTCCAGCCCGACGGGGAGCTGAGTTCCCAAGGAGTCGCCTGGCCTGGCGCAGCGCAGGCACCCCGGTGGGGCTGGGTGGGGGGCACGCACCTGCTGGCTGGGGAACTGGCAGAGCACGGAGGTGATGTTGCTGGCGTACTGGGCCATCACCCTGCGGACCGATTTCTCCACGGGGGCGGGGATGCGGCCCGACACGTTGGTCATGATATCCTGCAGCTCCAGCAGCGGCAGCGACGGGTGTCGCAGGGTCATCATGAGCTTCTGCACCCACTCCTTCAGCTGCAGGGGGACCACAGCATTGGCCTGAGGTCCCGCGGGGGGCGGGCACCGCCACCCACCACGAGGCACCCAACACACGCAACCCCATCAGGCCCCACGCACTCAAGTGGCGAAGACCTGGACCCAGTGGACTCTGGGACAGTCCGGAGTGGAGGGGTCCCCTGAACACAAGGGGGTACCCAGTTCTCCCACTAGGAAGGTCCCACTTCCCCTTGCAGGTACCCACACAGCCAGTACCGTGTGAGGATAAAACACACGGTCATGTGCTGGCTGGTGTGGCTCAGAGGTTGAGCGTCGACCTATGAACCAGGAGGTCACGGTTCGATTCCTGGTCAGGGCACATGACTGAGTTGAAGGCTCAATCCCCAGCATGGGGCGTGCAAGGGGGCAGCCGATCGATGATGTTTCTGTCTCACTGATGTTTCTCTCTCTCTATCCCTCGCGCCTCCTCTCTCTCTAAAAATCAATGAAAGTATTTTTAAAAAATAAAAGAGTGACCCACACTGACTCCTTTCTTAACTGACTACCTGAACATTCTCAGTGGGGAGCTGAACTAAACCCTGAACACCAACTGTCACTTTCGATAGTTTGTACGATCAGACAAAAGTAGCCTGACATGTACAATCAAACCGACGGCTGAACATGCATCAGTAGAGCCCTCTGACCTCAGGGAGCAAGGCTTCCAGCTCATCACACGGACCTACACGCGTGTGGGAGACACACCGCCCTGCACACGAGACCTGCCTTTATGCTAAAGATGGGCTCCGGCAGACAGTAGCCGCTCATGACGTTGGTGAGGTTCTCCAGGACGGTGTGGAAGACCTGGTTCAGCTTCTCCCCCATGATGGGCAGGGTCTGCTGGGCGGGGAGCTCCCCTGTGAACGGCGTGGCCTGATGAGACACAACGAGAACCCGAGGTCAAGGACACCGCTGGCCTCCCGACCGAGACAAGTCGGGGGCCGGGGCAGACCCGCCAAGACGCAAGCTGCACGTTCAGTATTCTCAGGACGGAGCCCAAAACAACACACTGGAAAGTTAAACTGGCAAGATGGACTTACTGTGCCTGTTTGTCTATGAATTCATTCTAGAAGGACCCACAGAACGCCTACCGTGTGCAAGGTCCTGGACCAAGAGGTTTGGGACATCCGTTCTGCTATCCCTGAACCCTCAGCTCTGCCCTCCGCCCCCCAACATCTCCTCTCATCCTTCCCCACAGTCTGATGTTGGCTTCTCTGTCAGACCTCCCACAGCCAGGGCCAAGGGCAGTCTCCCTCACTGGAGTTGCTGAGCTGAATCCCAAGGGCTCAAGCCTTAGGCGAGTGTGAGGCTGCAGGAACTGGTGGCCGGGCCTTGCTCGTGCACCTGGCCCAGGAAATGTTTGCTGAAAGGAGTCACACTGCAGGCACACAGACCTTCCCAATGATCTGAAAAGGCTCAGACTGTGTCTAGCTTTGGGCAACCTCAAGAAAGAATAATAAAAAGAATGGGAAGGAAAACAAAACGAATGGAATAGTCTAGGGAGCAGAAACTATCTGATTTTTTAAAAATATACTTTTCTGGTCCTGGCCAGCGTTTCCAAATGTTTAGAGCATCACCCTGCACACCAAAGGGTCATGGGTTCAATTCCCAGTCAAGGGCATGTACCTGGGTTGCAGGTTCGATCCCCAGCCCCAGTCAGGGTGCAGGGGGGAGGCAACCAATGGAGGTGTTTCCCTCACATTGATGTTTTTCTCTCTCTCCCCCCCCTCCCTCCCTCCTTCTTCCACTCCACTCTCTAAAAAAAAATCAATGAAAAACATATCCTCAGATGAGGATTAACAACAAAAAAACATTGCTAGCTATTTTCCTGGGCATATGTACTAACAATTGTAGAGGAAAGGGCAATACTCAGATGAATGATGAACCTGGCTTACTTAGAAGGGTGTAAGCAGTCAGCAAGACCTGTGTTTTCCGGGAACCCACATGCCCAGAGCACGTCTGAGTGAAAGCTCGTGAGAGGGAGGAGGGAGAGCCCTAAAAGCATCTGGGGGAGGTCCTCCCAGATGAGGGTGCAGCTCCCAGGCAGGGGGTCTGGTCTATTAAAGCAGGGGGAATGTGAGAGAGAATAAAGCCAAAGAAAGTGGGGACAGCTGATTTGGGGTCTTGTAGGTCCACAGAAGAACTGAGATTTTTTTTTGCAGTGAGAGGGGCTTGAGCAAAGGAGGACATGTGTGCTCCTACACGCTGGCTCCGGGGGGACACAGGAGGCAGGAGATGAGCCGGGAGCCTCGGGTCTGCTTGGCTCACTGACCAGGCAGGTGGAGGCCATGACCTGCGCCTGCTGGGGGGCAGTGCCAGGCGCTACGTACCGGGTGCACTTTGGAAGGGTCATCGAGCTCCAGCCTGGCCACCACGCAGCCCGCTTCCAGCACTGCTCCCGGGCGCTTGATGTACTTCACCTGGCCACTTTCCTGCACGTTCAGGGTCATGATCATCTTCATCACCTGGTTTGTGGAAAGAAGATCCAAGATGGAGTCCACCAGGGCTGGCCTGTGTGTGTGACACCCAGGGTCCTTCAGAACTAGTAACTCTGGAGCAGGGCCCACAGCATTTAAACAGAATGACGCCCTGGCAGGGTTCCAGCTGGAAGGACAGAGGGAAGTAGCGGTCACGGTGTTCTTCACCAATCATCTCCATCTGCAAAGCCGGCTGAGGAGGTGTTTATGTGCCCATTTTACAGACGTGAAAACTGATCTTTAATTTGGAAGCACAGACTCCCTCTTGGAACTATCATTGAATCGTAGTATGTAGGGTGATTAACATACATGTTCCTGCTCCTTTTCTCAAGGCAGCGAGAAACCCTCTGGGGAACCCTGTGAAATGAAGAATGTGTTCCCAAGTACACACAGTGCGGGCACCCAAGTCTGCCAGGCCTGGGCTGCAGCCCCAGCACCTACGCATCCTGCGACCTCCAGCACGTGCCTTTCCCTCTCTGAGCCCTCCTCTGAAATGAGGAATAATGACAGTCTCGCCTCACAGGGCTCTGATAAGGATGAGCAAGATGAAGAGCTTGGCCACAGTTGCCATTATCATGATATTATTTTCCTTGGCAGCCGGAATGGAGGCTGAGTTTGAATCCTGGCTATTCGTGACCTCAAGTGAGTTTCGTAGCCACGTGGGCGCCGTTTCTTCATGTGTAAAATGGGGGTCACAGTAGTGCCGCCTCCTACGATGGCTGGGAAGATTAAAGAGGTAATTAAAGAGGTAAGATGCTCAGAATGGTGCCTGTCCTGTGGTAAGTGCTCTGCAAGTGTTGGCTTAAGACTTTGCAATGGCCACCATCGCCATCATGAATCAGTTCTTACTCATTGCCAGGGAGGTGCACATTTCTGCTTTAAATACTGCAGGGAATCTGGGCTGAACCCGGCACACTGGCTCTTAGGAATTCGCAGCTGGTGGCCCAGGTTAAGAGGTGAGGCCCATCTGCAGAAGCAATGGCCCTCCCTCGGGGAGCAGGGGCCACAGGGGAGGCCTTGCTGACCCCCGGCACCTGCCCTGCACTCACCTCCATCTCGGCGTAGCTGTCCCCCGCCTCCACGTGGCCCCCGTCCTCCACCGTGTACTGCGTCAGCTTCCCGGCCGAGGGGGATCTCAGGACCGTGGGGTCGTTCTCCTTCTCGAACACGCACGTCTTGTTGCCGATGGTGATCCGGTAACTAGGGAAGGGGAGGAGCATCGCCCCGGCGCCCACGTCAGGCCCGCTGCAACATCTCTCTCCCTGAGGCAGCCCTGAGGGCCCCTCACCCTGTGTGCAGTTCGGGGGGGGCTCCCCTTTCCCAAATGGTGGCATTTGACGGTCACCACAAATAGATTAGGAGCCAGTTGGGGGAGCAAAGGGTGGAACCCTTTTCTGGCTGAGAGCCTCGCCCCACCCTTTTGGGACTCTGCCCACACACCTGTCCACCTCCTCCTTCATGTAGGTCGTGTAGCTGTTCCCATCGTAGGACAGCAGGAGCCCGCCGTCGTTCAGCCGGTGGGCGTCGATCTCGATGTGACCACCGTTCATGATGAGGACGAACATGGTCAGCGACTGCCGGGCCACCTGTGGGGCAGGTGCAATGTCCCCACCTGCATCAGGATGTCTGCTTGTCCCTGTGCCCCCAGGACAGCAGCTGCCTCCGCCCCTGACCAGGAGCTAGAGCTGTGCCCACTGTGGGAGAGCCAGGTAGACGCCTCGCCTGCCTGGTCCCAGGCCCCGATCGCCCGGAGGGAGAAGCTGCCGGGCACAGAGCCTGGAGAAAGTGCACCACACCTGCCCTGCGGGTCGGCTAATGGTCGCTGGCCGAGGGCATGGTCCCACTGGCCATCTCTCTCCAACTGTGTACCCTCCTTCCGTTCCCTGCCTCCGAGCATCAGGCCCCCCAGGGCAGCAGGGAGACGGGATCCAGGGCTCTGCCTCCCACCCGTGGCTCTGCCCAGGAGCATACGAGGGATCGGGGACTCCAGAGTGTTGGAGACATCCGACAAACATGGCCATTACCTGGAGAATGTACTTAATGCCTCCGTAAATTAATTCCACGTCCACAGTGTTCAGCAGAGAGTCCGCGGGGAGGACCTGGCCCCTGAAAGCGAAGACAGACCTGCGGTCAGCCTTGGTTTTGACCAAGAACTCTGCGGCAGGTCCCAAGACTGCAGCGCAATGTGCCTGGCTGTCCCGGAAAAAGCTACATCTCATTAAAAGACGAGCAAACAAGGACCATCCCAAGGAAGCCGACCTTCCTCAGAACTTAAGGAAACAGCACTTTCTGAAGGATGTGAACTCTCCAAAGGGCTTTGCAGGAAGCTAAACCCATGCTGGCCTCTTCTCAAATACTTCTGTGTGGACCTCCTGCTGCCCGCTTATGAGAGAAACCAGCGCACGGGCAGTAATTCTATCTCCAGGCAAAGGCACGATAACCAAGCGCTAGAAACGTTTGTCCTTTTCATCTCTCTTGGGGAGTTTCATTTGCCGATCACAGTGATTCTCAACAGGGGTCGAATCTGACCTCTGCCCCGGGACTGCTGCCAATGGCTGGAGACACATTTGAATGTCACGAGGGCCCGTAACGGCCAGCACTCTGGGTCTAACTGTCATGACTTCTGGGGGGACAGGAGGTGCTATGAATGGGGCCAGGGATGCTGCCAACATCCCACGCTGCACAGGACATCCCCACAACAAAAACACGATCCCGCCAAAAATGTGCGTGGTACTGAGGCTGAGAAAGCCTGGCCCCATCCGAATGGCGAGTACCCATTTCACGAGCACCTTCTGCTTCAGGTGAGGCCTGGGAGGCACCGGAACACACATCCTAAGACTCCGAACTCCTGAGCAGGGTGACGCACCCAAGAGGGTCAGCAAGAATAGGCACGTGGCCGTCTGTCTGTACTTTACCTGCTGCCTCGGCCTGAGGATGCCGACCCCCCCACCCCTCTTCCAGAGCAGCCTGGGTTTCTCCAAGGACTTTCACTGAGGTGAGCGTGCGGGAGGGGTTCACACACCTCCTGCGACTGGTTGGCACCCAAATCATGCATGTTCTGCCTCACTTGCCACTAACGCAAACCCCAGGAGGGCAAAGTGACCCACGCGCCCCACCTCTCCAGCGAGTGCAGGAAATCCGTCATGCAGGTTCTGAACATTGCGTCGGCCACGTTCAAGGCGCCACACACCACCCCGAGCATGATATCCGGCTTCTCGGCCTGGAAAACACCCCGCAGTTCAGTATCCATGGCAACCAAGCCCCCGGGGAGCTGGGGGAGGGTTCTCTGTGACCGAAGGGGAGCCATGTGCAGCTCCTCACCTGTACTTTCTCGGCAATGAGGTGATCCAGCCACCCAGTGTCGATGTCGTTGTTCTGGAAGCTCTCCGTCTCCAGGAGGTTAATGAGGTACTCCACGGTGGTCCTGAAGTCGCCCCGGATGGACAGTTCCTTCAAAGCCACCACCATGTTCCTTGAGGGGAAAGGCACACGGATGGGTTTACCCCAATCAGCACACGGGGTTTCCCTGTGGTTCCCAAAGACCCAGAACAGCACAGAAGTCAAAAGGGTCCTGAGTCAGATACCCTGAGTCAATCTCGGCTCCAGCACTGACTGGTCAAGTGATCTTGGGCTGTTTCCTCATCTGGAAAATGGGGTAATAACCCTGACTTCACACGGGAGCTTGCGGATTAAAGTGAGACCATCCACATGCAGCACCCAGACGCTCATCAGTAGCTGTCAACTGCTATGAATGTGACTCGTGACCATGATTCCAATTCCAATGA
>PVJC01006304.1:0-55513 GCA_004026665.1 Murina feae | reverse complement strand
TCTCTCCCTCTCTTCTCCCTCTCCTCTCCCTCTCCTCTCCCTCTCTCTCCCTCTCTCTTTCTCTCTCTCTCTGGACCTTTACCCTATAGTTCCCTCCCTGTCCTGCTCTGGGTCTTGCCTTTTTGGGAAATTACAGCCTTTTCTTCCTTCTCCTCACGGGGCTTCTCTCCCTTCTCACCCTTTCTTTCCTTCCTATCCCCCACCCCACTGGAGCCCTGACCATGAGATTTTATTTGGGATTTTAAAATGAAACCAGGTGCTGCATAAAACAAAAGCAGAGTATTAATAAGGAAAGGCTATCCAACGCCTAAGGAATGTGCTGAGTTTTATGACTCAGGCTGTCCTGGCAAAGAACTCTGACTTACATGGAGAGGTGGGTGGCACGGAGCACAGACCATACATGGTAGCCTGGCCTCCCCAGATAGGTTGGTCAGGGCAGCCTGTGACTCATTTCACAAAACCAGAGACTCTGTTCCTTGTGGAACAAGACTTCCCGGAGGCTAGAGCCAAAGGATCGTCAACGTTTCCCGACGGGGCCAGTTCAGCCTGACATAGCAGGGGCCACCCTGAGGTTTGGAGGGGAAGGGAGCCTGGGCAGAGGGCCATCCCTGGGAAAGAAACAGGCCTGATGGACTTGGGCAAGGGTTTTTGGTGCATTTAAGAGATGATGAATCACACGGAAGCTGCAAAGGGACGTGAAAGTCAGCCTGTATTGCTGTGGAGACAATGGCTTGTGAGCTCCAGGTGCCAGGGTTGTCACAGTGCCTCAGAGGAGGGGGGAGTGGCTGCTCAGGGCCCCCCAAAGGGCTGCTGAGGTCCCCCCACCCCCGAGGTGTTTGCTCTTTGCAGGGGTGCGTGGTGGAGAGCGCAGGAAAAGTGGGTAGGACTGTGGCGGGGTTTTTGGGGTGCCATCGCTGATGCCATCAGGAGGGATAACTAAGAACAGGAGTGGTGGACTTTACATAAACATCCAGGCACACTTCCTCACATTCTGAGAATTCTTTTCAAATGAGTAGAGTAATGGGGTGAGGTGCACATTTTTTTCTGTTACTAGGAGACGGGCTGAGAGAGCTGGGAGCGCTAAGGAGGCCGGGCTGCACCAGCAGAGGTGGTGGGAGGGGTCTGCACTTGGGGGACAAGGATCTGTTTGTGCGTCTTCATTACACAGGCCTGAGCTGACCGGGCCCCTGGCTTCTGCCACCCCAGAGAAGGCTGTCACTTTCTGAATGAGAATGAACCTTGACTGGTGTAAATGAGATCTCCAACAGCAGCCTCATGGACCCAGGGCCTTATTTCTTTTCTTCTTTTCCTTCCCAGGGACTACCCATTGAAAAGCTACAGTGACTATTCCGTAATTGCAGGAAGAACTCTGCTCACTTTTTCATTAAAGTCTTCTTACCTGGAAAAATAAAGTCTTTTAAGGACCATGACTTCATAAATATTTATAGTGCAAATAGGCGTCACTCTGGTTCTGCAGGAGAATGGGCTCATTCAGTTTTATTTATGCTGGGACACTCGGGTGAGTGACACCCATCATCTGGGTTGGCCCTACACTCTGTTCCACTGAAACATGTTTATGGAGTGATTATACCTGCAAATAGTTGCTATATTTAGTCTTCTCCTTCCCTAACCCCCTCTTATCCCTCTTAACTCCCCCTAAACTAGCAAAAAGCCAAGCTTTCAGTCTGGGGAGGATTTGAACCCTAATGACAAGGCGTAGGAGCTTGAACAAGCACTGCACGCGTGGTAGGCGAGTTTGGAAGCAATTAGACTGGGCATGATGGCTGTTATGATAGCCTTTCTACACTAAGGTGGTTTTGTTGGGCCTGTGTGTCACAGGTGAGGGCACTCAGCTGGGCGTGAGGGGTTTTGACAGGTGATGGGCACAGTCCCGAGTGATGAGTGCAGATGGGGAGCTTTCTCTGGACAGGATCTCAGATCTATCACTGTGCACCCCACAGCTCTGGGGCAGAGGATGGTGGGAGCTCTGTTATCTCCCCTGGGTCAAGGTTTCTGGTGTAACCATAGGATGTCCCCTCTCAGCCACACCTGGCCCCTGGCTGGGGGACAGCAGCTGCCCTCCAGCAGCCGTGAGGAGGGAGGGCCACCTCTGGCTGTTTGCATTACAGCTGCACACGCCCTTGCCTGGCACTCCAGGCTGGATGAGGCCTGCATCAGGGCTCAGTGCTCGCCCCTGATCAGCTGGGCCACCTATTGTTTATCCTGGGAAGGGCCGGGGCTTGGCACAGGGGCCTGAAGGGAGGGTTGCCAGCACTTTATTTTTAGAGACAGGAAAGTGCTTGCTTTTTGGCAGCTGCTCCTTTTTTGACACATACTGGGATGGCATCAAAAAGTTGAAGTGAAAGATTCCAAGCCCTAAACCCACGGCAAATGTCATGGCCCATAGTGCCATGAGCCTCTCACCAGAAGCCTTTGTGGCGCCTAAGAGCTTTCATGAGCAGGCCTGCGCAGAGCGGGTCCCTCCCGCTGCACACCTGGCAGCAAGGCCTCTAGTCCACAGAGGACAGCCACCACAGAGGACAGCTGTGGCCGGGACAGCTGAGTCCTTTTCCAATGAGTCAGCTGGTCTGAAGTTCTGTGGTTCTTACCTCCACTCATCTCCTTCTCCACCAGTTGGTAACCTAGTCCCACTGGGTAAGCAGAGTAAGAGAAACAACCAGTCTGCTAAATCAGAAGTTCATCACCCCCACCACTGGCACTGGCATCGTGATGACTGGTGCAAGGCAGCCAGCTTCCCTGGCAGGGCACGCCGTTACCTTGGGAATGCGTGTCCAAGTGTTATTGGAATGATTATCGGACCCCACTGTGGTCTCTCTTGAAACATATTTTTGCAAGTCCTGTGATTTTGGCTACTGACAATTTATCGAAAAGCATTTTGTAAGCTGTAATGACATTATGCTATGGAAATAAAAGTAAAGAATTACATTGCTTTCTACTTACTTTTCGCTCCAACCCTCTCAAAAATTACTTTTTAGTTATCAAAATAAAATACAAATGCATTCTCCTTTGCCCTTTGATTACATTTTGGATTCATTTTTCTTCTTGCTGGAGTACATTCTCCAGTAGGTTTTCTTTTGTTCTCCCCCCTATCTCCTCCATAGAGTGTCTGCGAATCATACATTTTTCTGAGAGCTCCTGCATATGAGAATTTACTTAGGTTCCTCTCTCTCTCTCTCTCTCTCTCTCTCTCTCTCTCTCTCTCTAGATATAGTAGACTTTATTTTTTTATTTTTTCAAAGCATGTATTTAAAAACTGTTTTTAAATACAAAATAATTACAAAATAAATCTATTACTAGATCGTAGATACAAAATTAGCCATTTACATACAATAAACATTAATATTTCAAGAAAAAAGATTTTAAATATAATATTACCAAAACTATACTAACAGTATAATATCACAAAAGTTATAGGAAATATTAAAAATCTGCAAATAACAGGTTTACTTCTATTATATTCTAAACTATTGGCTCTATTTTTGTTCATCAGTTTATGTTGCTCATTATATTCCCCAAATGATGATATTTATCTTTTCCTGACTGACGTATTTTGCTTAACATAATGTTCTTCAGTTCCATCCATGCTGCTGCAAATGGTAAAAGCTCCTTTTTTATAGCAGCGTAATATTCCATTGTATAGATGTGCCACAGTTTTCTAATCCACTCATCTGCCGATGGACACTTAGGCTGTTTCCAAATCTTAGCTATGGTAAATTGTGCTGCTATGAACATAAGGGCACATATCCTTTCTGATTGGTGGTTCTGGTTTCTTGGGATATATTCCTAGAAGTGGGATCACTGGGTCAAATGAGAGTTCCAATTTTATTTTTTTGAGGAAACTCCATACTGTTCTCCACAGTGGCTGCACCAGTCTGCATTCCCACCAGCAGTGCAGGAGGGTTCCTTTTTCTCTGTATCTGCGCCAGCACTTGTCGTTTGTTGATCTGTTGATGATAGCCATTCTGACAGGTGTGAGATGGTACCGCATTGTCATTTTGATTTGCACTTAGAACTCTCCCTTGAGTGTTTTTTGGCTTGTTACAGAACCCTAAGTTTGAATTAATTTTTCCTGAGCATTTCTAAGCTACTGTTCCATTATTTTCTTGCAGCTGCTAGGGCTGTTGATGTGACTGTCACTCCTTCGTAGGTCATGTCTCTGGGTCCTGTTGACCCTTTCAGGACTGCCTCTTTTTCCTTGGTGTTCTGGTGTGTTATATTATGCTATCTCTACGTGTGAGTTCATTTTTAAAGTTTTTCTTGTTTGGCTCATTCACTCTGTGAGCCCAGGTCTCTTGAGTTCTAGGAAGTGGGGTGGCGAGTTAAAACCCAGAAAGATGAAATCGATCTATATAATAAAGTGCTAAAGAGGAGGGAAAGGGGCTGTGTGGCCTGAGTGTTGGGAAGAATTTTAAGGGGTTCGAGAGAGACGGAGAAGAGTGAGGTTGGGAGGACTTCATTGCCAGTAAAGTAAGGAAATGCCCTCAGAAGATTTCTAACATCTTTGGATGGACATCAAGAATGTACTCCCTCTTTGGTGTTTTATGGAGAGGTTCTGACTTGAGTGGCTGTAATTACATTTTGTCATGGAGATTGGTTTTTTTCTGTGATTTGATGCTGAGACAAACCCACGACACCCAGGAGTTAATAGGAGTTATAGGAACAATTATTATTATTTAATTATTAAGCAAATATCTTTCTATCTGTCTCTCCTCTCTTACCTTCCCCCCTGTTTACAAATGATTTGATTTCTTCTTTTTTCTTTTTTGTTAATCCTTACCCGAGGATATTTTCCCATTGATTTTTAGAGAGAGTGGAAAGGAGGGGGAGAGATAGAGAGAAAGATTGATGTGAGAGAGATACATTGATTGGTTGCCTCCCACACGCGCCCCAACCAGGGCTCGGGATCAAGCCTGCAACCGAGATATGTGTCCTTGACCAGAATCAAACATAGGACCCTTCAGTCCAGGGGCTGAAACTCTCTCCATTGAGCCAAACAGCCAGGGCTGGTTTCTTCTTTTATGAGTAAATATAATTAGATGCTCTGAAGTCCTGCTATTTCTCTCTACCTCTCATTCTCTCACTCTTATTAATCTTTCACTGCTTACCTAAATGTTCTTTTTTATGGCTAATAGCTTACAAGAAGAATAGACAAATAGTTTGCTCACTTATTTCTGTAATTCATCACCGGCTGAGCTGTCATGAATAGATTACAGATTTGGACAGAGAAGACAGCACAGTGACCAAGCTTAGAGCAGGTCAGGACACTTGGCCTCAGGCGTGGTGTATGGAGCTCTGCCGGCCTCCCCGGAAGCTCACTCCTCTACACCCAGGAATCCTTCCAGAGATTCTCTCGGCCCACCCACTGGAGTGGACGTGTGGCCCAGGGTGGAGATATTTGAGAAAACTCAATCCATGGTAGCCTCTCTGAGCAAATAAAGGCAGAAGATGCAAACAAAATGAAGTTATTCATCTTGAGACATAATCATTGAATTTGTTTTTATTTTATCATGTGCATGTGCTGCCTTTTAAAAAGAACAAAAATAGTTATTAAACTTCCAAAAGTATGAGGAATATACGAGTAGCTACTGAGGGTCCCATTTCTCCCAGGAGATTTGGATCACACAAGAAATGGCTATACATATACACGTTAAAGTATTTGATATGAGAGACGGTAAACATGAGCAGTCTGTATAATTTGAATTACTCTCCTAACTAGATGGTAATTACAGCTTGAGCAGCTGCAGCCTCACCACCCCTGACAGGCACTGAGCTTCTAGTTGGTAGTTGCTGCTATTCTTACTAGAATTTGAGACATCCCAAGCAAGTAGTCATACTAATGCCATTTGGGTGTGTAATGTGGCCCATTAGAGATGACTCATGCATAGTGACTGAACCTGGGCAGGTGGATGCCTGATGGCCTTGAAGGGAATGAACTCTCATTTACTTGAGAGCTGTCAAGGTCAAGTTCTGCTGATCTCCTCTTGTCTAGACTGTGGAATTTGTTCCATAGATTCTCTACATCCACTCCTTGGAGTTGGCAGGTGACATAGAGGAGAGACTGGTTTTTTTTCTGTGATTTGATGCTGAGACAAACACAAGACAGCCTGGGGTTGATAGGAGTTATAGAAACAATTGCAGAACCCGTATTCAACCCACAATTGCATCTCTGAGCAAACGGAGGGAGAGATACAAACAAAATGAAGTCCAGGCGTCCTCTGAAGATGGAGGCAGCCAGGTGGACACAGTTCGCCTGAATTCTCAAGGAAACAGGACATTTCTTCCAGCTGTGTCAGCATTTCTTCTCTTCCGGATGCAGGGTTTCCTCCGCTTTGTATGTAACTGGTGCTCAATCCATCTCCAGGGAGGGCAATGTGCTTTCCAAATGATATATTTACATCTCCACCTTCTGTAAAAGATGTGACAGTGTGAGGTTTTTAAAATTGCATTTTTATATTAAAAAAACAATAACAAACCAACTATGCATATACTTCATTTAAAAAATTTTTTTTTATTGATTTCAGAGAGGAAGGGAGAGGGAGAGGGAAATAGAAACATCAATGATGGGAGGTGCCTCCTGCATGCCCCCCACTGGGGATCGAGCCCACAACCCAGGCATGTGCCCTTGACTGGAATTGAACCCAGGACCCTTCAGTCTGCACTGATGCCCTATCCACTGAGCCAAACCAGTCAGGGCCCATGCATATATTTTAATTTAAAGTTGCTGTTTTTTAAATTTTGGGTTAGTCTAGAATGGATGGTGGCTCCCAATTCTTTAGATTGCCTACATTCTCCTTCCTCTTCCCTCCAATCCATACATTAAACAATGAATGCTCCAGAAGTTTGTCCATAAACACCCTCTGGAATTTGGTGCCCAAGCAAGAGATTCTGAAATAATAACCACCCCTTGTTTTGAAGTTTTCGGTTTTTATATAACAGCATTTGTAAAAGCAGGCCCACCTCTAGGGAAACACGTAACAAGTATCTCGCAGATGTCATTGCTGCAAAGTGCTCCCCTCAAAAGCCTTACATTTTCACTGTGTCTGGATCTGCCGCCTCCGTGGACGGGCCAGCGTGGTGACACATTCCCTCTGCTTCTCAAAGTGTGGTCTGTGCGGCTCTGCCAGACGGCCTCCTTCAGAACGAGTGCTTGCAATATGATAATATTTACATTTGTGCTTCTGGCATGAATTAATAACTTTCTCGGGCTATTTAATAAAAAACAGATTATTTCGTCTCTAGCTCATAAAACCCAGTAGCTTTCTCTCTGTTCTGTCTGATGAGGGTCACTTTTCCCTGTCGGTGAGGTGGCAGTGAGCATGGCTTTTTCCCAGCCGAAGTGGTATGCCCCTTAGAAGGGTTGTAAAGCCTTTCTCTGCACAAAGGCCGGGTTTACACTGTGTCAGGAAGGGACAGCCAGGGGAGCAAGGGCCCAGTCCTCCAACATAAACCACCTCTTTTAAGCTTCCCGGTTTACCCCAGGTCTAATCTTCAAAAATTTTGGTGGCTGAGTCAGTTCTCTGGCCACGTCCATCAAGTTTTTTAAAGGGTCTTTCCCCACTGAAATCTTTTTTTTTTAAAGTATATTTTTTATAGATTTCAGGGAGGAATGAAGAGGGAGAAAGAGACAGAAGCATCAGTGATGAGAGAGAATCACTGATCAGCTGTCTCCTACATGCCCCACTGTGCCCTGACCAGGAATTGAACCATGACCTCCTGGTTCACAGGTTGAGGTTCAACCACTGAGGCATGCTGGCCAGGCCACACGGCAACCTTTATTTCATAATTCCGGCCACACTACAAGGATGGTGGGGTGACTCTATCCCTGGGCTTTTTTATTTTTTCCTTCTAGACTCTTATATTTGGGAAAAGTGTTATTGAATCTTATTTCTGCAGCCCGTTTCTTGCAGATTTCTTTGGCTGAAGAAACTGGACGAGGCAGACAGCAATAGCAGGGATGGTGTGAAGATAGACTGAGCCACTTCAAAGGATGAGTTATATGGAAGAGAATGTGAAAAATTGGTCAGAGTGTGGCTGGGGATTGTAATGAGGGCAGCTTTTGCTTCTCTTCTTTGAAGGCACGTGAAGTAAGTATGGGAAGGGTTAGCTTTTCCTGAGAGGGAAGAGTGTATTTGGCTTCTCCTGGCAAGCACTAGATCGGCATGACTGTTTTTTCCTTGCATTATCAAACTTAATACAAGAGCTGACTTTCTCCTTGTTCCCACCTCCTCACCATCCATCCATTCGTTAATCTATTGAAATCAGGTTTCTACTCCAACCTGTCACTGGAACTGGATCCTTAAAGATCACCAAGGACCATCAAATTGGTAGAAAGTCTCTAGATTCAGTCTCACCCACTCACCCTCTGTACAATTTCATATCAAAACCTCTCTAGCCTTAGCTTCCCCCAGCAATGCTGTGCTTGGCTACAGCTTCTCAGATGATCTCTTCTCAGTCTCTTGGGTTGTTTCCTCCTCTTCTCCATTGAAGTTGGCATCTCCTATGGTGCTGTCTTTGGGGCTTTTGTTGTTGTTGTCATTGTTGCTATTGCTACTGTGGTGTTCTCACCCTCTATGCTGGCTCTGAAGAGCATCTCTGTGTCTACAGGTCTGATCATGAACACCCTTCTGAGCCCTGGAATTAATTTTTCAGTATTTTCTACACAGGAATGTCCTATTCATACAGGAAACTATTGCTAGACACTGGCAAGGATGCTGAGGACCTGCACCAGGATGTTCTGGATCGATCTTCATAAAGTACATTGCAGGTAAAATAAACAGAACTCCAATGGATTAACTGTCCAAGGAAGGGGGGAGGGTGTGAAGTGAAAGAAGGAGGAGAAATAAAGGGGGCAAAGTTGCACCCAGTTTTGTAGCTTGGGTAACTTTGAGAAAGGGTGTGCCTTTACTGGGCTACAAAATACATGGTTAAGAGGCAGATCAGAAGAAGATGATGGTTTCAGTTAGGACATTTTTTAACATACCTCATTTCTGCCTTTTTTTTTTTTTGTCTTTCGAGTCTTGCTTTTGTAGTGCTGCTAGAATTATCTTCTTAAAACACAGGTCACATCATGCCATTCTTCTCCACAAACTTTTTTCTTAGTCCTTATTAGCTAGAGAGTAGTTTAGATGTTCGGTCTCTTTAACAAGGATTCCGAAGCCCTACGCAAGATGGCTTTGTTTGGTTTCATTATGATCTTCTAGCACAACAGAACCCCACCATGCAATTTTGCACAGTCTTGTCTTTTCCCAAGCTGTTCTCTCAATCTGGAAAGCCTTCTCACTTTTCCTGCCCATGAAAATCTCACTCACCCTTTAATTGCTATTTGCATGCTACACCCCATGCCCCCAAAGCCTCCTTCACCTTGTTGGAATTAGGAGCTCTTTATTCAATATTTCCACAGCAATTTGTGTGTTTTCCCCTGGTATTATAATTAATTTATTCAGCGTGTTTCTTCTATTGGTTGGTAAACTTCTTAAACCTAATAAATGTGTCTTGTTTATTTCCATTTCTTATCAGCTACTAGTATATGACTTTCCACATACTTGTTGCTCATTAAATAATGAATGAAGAGCAGAGAGAAATTGGTCAAGGTTAGAGTGGAAGAGGAGCACCAGCAGGGGGTAGAGTGGGGGCCGGGAGAGAAGTGATTGGTAGAGAGCTTTTACCTACTTCTCATTGGCTTGGACTTGCTTTAGAATATGGCCAAGGGGATGACATCTTTGGGTTGTGAAGAATAAGTGTGGAGAATAATAATGAGCGAGGCATTGGGTTATGGGTAATGTGGGGGATTCATATTTAAAGACAGGATCCTGTGACACAAAATCATGTATATAGCCGTATTCACAGGCAGATAAGCCAAATTGTCAAGTTCTTCATCAGCAGGAAATTTAATTATCTGCCCATCTGAGAAGATACATGGCCTCTTAGTGTAATCAAGACTCCTGCATATTCAGCTATCACTGCTGGTGTGTTTATTATCTGATGCCATAAAGAGATGGGAGCCTGACTGATAGTATGGCGATGACCCAGGGCTGTGCCCATTTATTTAATTGTGGAAAGATGGGCAAGGGGGTATTGATTAATGAGATTTCTTTGACTCTTAGTTATTATTTTCATATGTTACTCCTTTATCAACCTGTATTTATTTTCAGTAGCACAAAGAAAACATGAAAAATATTATCTTTTAACATTGTGACTCCCGGGATAATAAAATTCATGGTTTTCCTTCTGGATGCCCTCACCAAAATATATATGTGTATGTATGTATGTATATATATATATATATTGAAATGTTGATATCTATATTATGTATGTCATCTACGCAATATACACACACATACCCACACACTGAGTGGCCAGATTATTATGACCACCTGACGTTTGTAGGCAAATTAGGTATAATTTTATGCTGAAGTTCTAGAGGGCCAGACCATTATAAATAGGGAAGCAGGCTGTTTACCATGACAGTAGAAGTGATTTTTTTCTGAAGATATGGGTAAACAATGCGATTTAACAGCCTTTGAATGTGGGATGTATTTGAACCTGAGTGGCCAGATTATTATGACCACCAGACATTTGTAGGCAAATTAGCCATACACTGCATCATATGGGATATGGAAGCCGAAGGCCTGTTCGAACACCTTTGCTGTCTACAGTGCCCAAGATAAAACATCTCCAATTTGCATAGGAACACCAGGATTGAACAGTTGAGCATTGGAGAAAAGTCATGTTGTCCAATGAATCACATTTCCAGTTGCATCGTGAAGATGGCAGAGTGAGAATTTGGTGGAAACAGCATGAAAGCATGCACCCCACATGCATAAGTATAACCCTTCAAGCTGGTGGGGTCAGTGTTATAGTTTGGGGCATGTTTTCCTGGCATGATTTGGGCCCTTTAATTTGTGTGGAACAATGTCTGAATAGCACAACATACCTAAGTATCATTGCTGATCAAGTTCATCCTATCATGTTGATGGAGTATCTCAATGTGCCATGCCACGGTGCTCATATTGTGCAGGAGTAGGTTCAAGAACATGTGGGAGACTTTACCTTGCTTAGGTGGCCCCCACAATCACCAGATCTCAATTCAATTGAGCATTTGTGGGATGAAGTTAAAAGAGCTATCAGGCAACTGGTTCCACAACCATCAAATCTCACAGAACTGGACAGTGCTATTCATCAGGCATGGTGTCAGACTCCTTGCTCACCTTTCAACATCTCGTGGAGTCAATGCCAAGAAGAATCGCCGCAATATTGAAGGCAAAAGGTAGCCCAACGAAATATTGATGGGGTGGTCATAATAATCTGGCCACTCAGGTTCAAATACATCCCACATTCAAAGGCTGTTAAATCGCATTGTTTACCCATATCTTCAGAAAAAAATCACTTCTACTGTCATGGTAAACAACCTGCTTCCCTATTTATAATGGTCTGGCCCTCTAGCAACTTCAGTGATAAATTATAGCTAATTTGCCTACAAATGTCAGGTGGTCATAATAATCTGGCCACTCGGTGTATATTTCATGAGTCTACATAACCCTCCATCAGTCCATACTTAGCCCCATCTTCCATTAGTAAAAAGGCTGCTGGCTGTGTGTAGAGATGGAAACAGAGATCACCTATATCCTGAATATTTCAACTTTCAATCAGCTGTTTTCCAGGAGGACAGATACTGCCTTGTTCAGCCCAGGATCCTGAGGGATATGCACTGAGTGGCCAGAGTATTATGACCACCCCACCAGTACTTCTTTGGGCCACCTTTTGCCTTCAATATTGTGGCGATTCTTCTTGGCATTGACTCCACGAGATGTTGAAAGGTGATGCGAGGAATCTGACACCATGCCTGATGAATAGCACTGTCCAGTTCTGTGAGATTTGATCGTTGTGGAACCAGCTGCCTGATGTCTCTTTTAACTTCGTTCCACAAATGCTCAGTTGAATTGAGATCTGGTGATTGTGGGGGTCACCTAAGCAAGGTAAAGTCTCCCTCATGTTCTTGAAACCAATCCTGCACAATATGACACTGTGGCATGGCACATTGTCTTGTTGGAAGAAGACATCTCCATTGAGATACTCCATCAACATGATAGGATGAACTTGACCAGCAATGATACTTAGGTATGTTGTGCTATTCAGATGTTTATAATGGTCTGGCCCTCTAGCAACTTCAGCGAGAAATTATAGCTAATTTGCCTATAAACATCAGGTGGTCATAATAGTCTGGCCACTCAGTGTATATGTACAAAGAAAATGCCATGCAAATGTAGCTTTTTTATTCCTAGCTGAGGTCTGGATGCCAACCCCAGTGTTGTACCCCCATTCATTGTAGGTTGGGACCTTGGACAGCCCCAGGATGCCTTTTGCTTGGGCTTGAGCTGGCCTCAGTGCCTGGGGATGGCCCCTTTCTTCCAGCTTCATTTAGGCTCTCCCAGGGCTTTCCAAAGTCAAGGAGGCTCTCTGAGGTGGGAGGCAGCCCATGTCCTTGTCAAACAACTTCCCTTTAATGGTTTCCTAGAAGAGCTCAATCCCAATAGAGAAATCAAGAAATCTAATGAGACTTTCACAGAGATGAGCGAGCCTTTACCTGCTTCTTATATGCCACCTCTTCCATTCCTTAGCACCATGACCCAGCACTGTCCTTGGGGGAAAGAAGAGTTTTGAGCTAAACGGATAGGTTGGATGTGTAGCCAACATTGGTTTGGGGCTAAAACGATGGCAACATTCTTGCCAAATATGATCACTTTATTGAGGAAACCTATTGTTCTTACAAACTCATCTTACAAACTCGCCTTCTCAACCCAGACTTTGCTGTAACAACCAGCTACAATCAGGCGTGATCGACAACGCTTCACCTCAGCTTCCCCAAGCATCTCTTGCTGTCAGCACCGCTGGCTCTTTTGCCACCTCCGTGCCTGCCTGTGGAAAGTACTCAGCCTCTCTGAGTGATGGGCAAACCTGGAGGTACAAAGGAGTTGGCACTCTCTGGGGCTCCTTGAGCCCCATCTTTCTCCTCTCCCTGGCTGTGGATTCTGAGGTGCATTTACACAGTTCCTCCCGAGGTGCCCAGAGGGGTTGCCACCCAGGAGCTCACAGCAGTGATGAGCTTGCCAGTGCACTTATTAGTACTTGCCTCACTTTTTCTAGTTCCCCACTTTTGTTTCTGGAATTGCTTTCCAAAATAAGCTATTGTGAAACAGGGAAAACATTCTTTTTTGCTGCTTTATCTTTTTTTTTTTAATCAACCATCACAGGTTCATGGGGAAGGTCTCTAATGATAGTGCTTTAAAATGGGTTTTAAGAAATGGTTTTCACAGTGTGTTATTTATTTATTTATTTATTTATTTATTTATTTATTGTTTCAGTTTCTTTCTCTGGTACCTTCCTTTGAATGAACTATTACTTGCATTTGAATAGATTATTATTTAGCTTTCAGAATTATTATTTATTTCTTAATAACTATTAAATGATAATTCAGGGTTCTGTGTTTTAGGGGAACCCAGAGAATAGATAGATAGATAGGTAGATAGATAGATAGATGATAGATAGATAGACTGAGACTGCAAATGCTAATCAAACCCAATGCATGGAGGATGTTCTAACATACTCTGCTTGAACTGGGACCTAAGGGGAGAGGGACTTGATGTCCTTTGGAAAGCACACTGAAAAGTCTGTGGACTACCAATTAGGAATTGCAGATTTAAAAGAAAGCTAAGCGAACACTGAAGCGAAGAGACGGCTTCTCCTACCTCGGAATCTTCTGGACTGGAAAGACACAGCATCCTGGGATGGTCTGGGTGGAACCCACGTTTGGGCCAGAGAGTGGCTAGATAAACTTCCCGAGGCCTCGCCCAGCCGTGCTCTCCGGGGCTTACTCATCTGACGACGGGGACAGATCAGTTACTTCCCTGTGTCTCTGTAAACACGTGGAGTCTTTCCACCCAGTGTGAGTGCCTGGGAGTTCCTGGGCTGAGAGTCTTCTTAAACAGGTGGCAGAATAAAAATGTTCAGTATTTTCTTTCATTATATTAAGACTAACATGCCTTTCATGACCTGTTAAAAGAAACCATTTGTTCTTCTACGGAAAACATTGGAAACGTGGATGGCAGATTTCTCAGCGGTCACAATCGCACGTGTCACCTGGAGGAGGTTGGAAACAGTCGTATGGTGGGAAAATGAGGGGCAGGGCAAAACCTTTCCATCCCCACCTGGCTACTCCTAACTCATCTCAGCAGATTGAGTACGGCCATTTGATAAAATGGGTTGAACCACCCTCAAGATGACTGCAGGCAATCCAAGCCTGGTGAGCTAGTATTTAATCAGAAGAGAAACATTTTAGACCTCTCAAACTCTGAAGTGGGCAGAAAAATATTTTTAGCCATTTTTTTTTCTCTCCCTTCAGTCTGCTGTGGCTTGAAAATGTCAAGGTGCCATTTTCGCTATAACTGCCTTGCAAAGATTCTGCTCTGTGTCCACATTTGCTTGTTTAGGAAGAGTCATAGAATCCTAGCACAGCAAGTCCTCAAACATAGTTTTGTCCATTGAGGACTTGTAACATTGATGAGATGCTGTAGGGACTGAACTCTTGTTTCAGTTACCCTGGGGTAAAACTCTTTCTGCAGGTTATTCTGCTTAAAGTCAAAGAACCTCTGATAGTATTGACTGTATATGTAGGTTATCTGTTAGGTGGGTATGGGTCTTAGAGATTATCTAGTTCAACTTTTTTTTTTTTTAATGTATTTTATTGATTTTTTTACAGAGAGGAAGGGAGAGGGATAGAGAGTTAGAAACATTGATGAGAGAGAAACATTAATCAGCTGCCTCCTGCACACCTCCCACTGAGGATGTGCCCACATCCCAGGTACATGCCCTTGACTGGAATCGAACCTGGGACCTTTCAGTTCTCAGGCCGACACTCTATCCACTGAGCCAAACTGGTTAGGGCTAGTTCAGCTTTTTAAAAAGATCTTCCAGCTGGGCTGGTGTGGCTCAGTGGTTGAGTGTCAACCTATGAACCAGGAGTGTCAACCTATTCCTGGTCAGGGCACATGCCTAGGTTGCAGGTTCGATCCTCAGTGTGGGGTGTACAGGCGGCAGCCGATTGATGATTCTCTCTCATTATTGATGTTTCTATCTCTCTCCCTTTTCCTTACTCCCTCTGAAATCAATAAAAGTACATATTTTAAAAAAGATGCTTACAAGCCGAGCTTTGAACTCAGATGACCTGACTCTATGGTTATGACCCTGTAATCCAGACATTCTCACTCATCAGGTGGACAGCCACCGACAGGACTGAGGTGGGGAAACCATTCTGAAGTATGAACTGAGGTAGATTTTCTGCTCTAGGCCTATAATTCTATCAAAAACGAAGACGTGATTAACACTCTATCAAAAAGGAATTTCAGCTTGGCCTGTGTGGCTCAGTGGTCAAGCATCGACCTATGAACCAGGTTTCAGGGGTGTGATCCCCAGTAGGGGGTGTGCAGGAGGCAGCTAGTCAATGATTCTCTCTCATCATTGATGTTTCCACCTTTCTCTCCCTATCCCTTCCTCTCTAAAATCAATAAAATATATTTTAAGAAAAAAGGAAATTCCATGGGGCTACAACCATGGATTTCCTTTACCCTGTGACGATCCTACCAATGCGAGGATTTGCATTTCGTTTTTCAAACCCAGCTGACAGCACAGTTATGAATGGGAGGTCTGCTACCTCACAAAGGAGAGGTCTCCATTGCTAACCTGAGACCATTCAGACCCTGGGTGGGTCGAAAGAGCAGTCCCCAGAGTCACTGCACTTTACCTACTTTACTTAGGGTCTGCTCGATGGGCATTTGCTTTCCTAGTTAGTTGTAGTTATTTGCAAACTAAACCTCATTTTAGTGGGACTCTTCTGTTTTGGGAGAGTGATGGTAGTGAGAATGTTGGCTGAGGTCTCTTGAGTAGACCCTGTGAGCACAATCACAGGATTAAAAGGAACACTGGGCAGGGACTCCATTCTGAGGAGGCCTCAACCACATATTCTCTTGTGGTTTTGCTCTCAGGGTCTAAGGCCACGTGGGGGAGGATTCCAGTTTTCCACTCCGTCTTCTGAAAGCGGGGATGAAATTGTTCAGCTGCTCTCACCCCTTCCTTCCCTCCCGTCCCATTCGGTGCACTGAGCTCCTCTTGATTCTCCTTCCCCACGACTGGAAGCATGTGACTTGGTTTGTGTTTCGGCAACAAACCAGATGTGCCCTTCCCTTCAAGTTTTCATGAGCCCCCCTTGCCTGTTGGCAGGAAGTGGCCCAAAGTGAGGCTTCTGACTCTGGGGAAGGAGCTGCCTGTGTCCGCCAGCCCTTAATGCTTCTCCTTGTTCCCGTGACCAGAACTGTGGCTGTGAAAGGGCCATGGGCAGTTTTCAGGGGCCCTCGAATGGAGCCAATGAGACACAGACACATTATAGAAAACATGGCCTTGTGTCTCAGCTTGAGACAGATTGAACATGACAGGAGGGAAAGTTTAAGTATGATCTTGGATTGAATTCAAACAGGAGCCACATTGCTGGCTTGGAGAGTCCCCCCACCCCCACCTCCACCCAATTTGGTCTCTGTAGGTACCTGGAGGTGGGAGGGGGTGTGGTCTGCTCCCACCCAGCCATTCTTCAGTCCTCACTACAGGGGAAACAGCTACCAAACTGATGGTTATTTTCTTGACATTTCTGGCTTTTCTCAACCACAAGGAAAACAGGTGACGTAGGTGTGTGGCATCAAAGGAAAAAACTCTGTATGCAAAAGGAGAAGCCACTCCTGCCTATAGTGTTAGCAAAAGGCAAAGAAGCCTTGACTTTAATGTTTTCAATAAACACCAGCCACCCCAGAACAACACTGGAATTTGAATCACGTGAGAGAACTTGATTCATTCACGACGAAATAGCTATTAGATGAACAAATGGAGGGGAAACAGCGTCTGATGAGTGACCAGTCACTTTCAAAGTGGCTTCTCCTACATTACCTCATTTTTACAAAAAGTAAATTTGACCTTTCTGAATGTTGGGTGAAGCAATTCGTAATTTCTCGCAGTGAGCCGAGGATGTTACATTTACTATATAAACGTGCCAGTTGTGAACCAGGCAACACATGCTCTCTTGCTGCTTTACTCTGCTTTACCGTTTTTATCAACCATCACAGGTTCATGGGGGAAGGAGGCTAACGATAACCTTCAAAATGGGTTTTAAAAAATTATTGTTTTAACAGTGTGCTTTTCTTTCTCTGGTACTTTTCTTTGAATGAACTAGTACTTGCATTTGAATAGATTATTATTTAGCTTTCAAACATGCCATTCCCGCCTCTCCTCATTAAAAGCTCATAGTTGTCAAACTTCATTAAGATAAATGGAATTATTCATCTGTCCCCTTGCCATCCCAACCCCACCCCTTGGGCTATGGGGTCAATAAAATGATGTTAAGCAGAAGAGGGTAAGTCTGGTGAACACTTTTAAATGTCACGAAGTAATTTCAGGAAGGAGCTGGCCCGCAATTGTACTAAATGATGGTTATACTCTCAACCTAATGGCTGCTAATGACTTAACATCGTAAGTGTGCATTATTAGCATGGCTGTTCAAAACTTGCATTTTGTAGTTGTTATAACTAGTAGTGGGCATGTCCTAAACTCATTTAAAATGTACTGAAATGAAAAATCAGAACAACGCAAGACAAAGCAAACCCTGAGACTAACGCGTAGTCAAGGATGGCAACCAAGAAAGAAAAAGAAACAAGAGTATAGCCAACCTTTTTTTTTTTTTTAATTAGAGTATATTATACTTCCAAACTGGATACACTAGAAATTGGCAATGCAACATAAGATGCAAAGGAATATACCAGTTACTGTCAAAATGACCCTGTACAGCCTTGTAATGCAAAAAGCTTTATACAATACAAATTTTCAGTAATGTACACAAACCTTGATAGTGTGATCATCTGAACATAATATGAGGGGTTAAAAGAAGGACAGGAGAAGGAAAGTGCTGGGAACACTAACTGCATTGCTCTATGGGAAAACAAGCTAGCTGTCATCGAAGGATGCATAGTGAAAACAACTGAAGTTAGTTGGCAGGTGAATTTCTCAAAGACATTAGTGTTTTACACGGAAAGGATATCTATGGAACACATCCTTCCCTGAGTATCAAACTGCAAACCAAATTCAGGGGTACATATTACCTCAGTGGAGTCTGAAAAATGCTGTAAATTTTTTTCTTTATTAATAACAATAATAATAATATAAAAAGTCAAACAAACTCCAAACACACCTTTTTCTCACTCAGAAAACTTTTTATAATTTACCAGAAAGATGGAGGACTCTTTCCAAAGTGCTAAAAAAGTTGCCCAATTACATTAAGCATAACGAAGTAATTCAAATACAAGTTCAGTGGCAAGCAGGCAAACATGTGGCATTCGAACGGTAAACGTCTCCTTCCTTCCAGCGCCCCTCTCGGTCCTGCAGGTTTCAGCCCAGGGCCTCCTATTGCACAAGCGGCATGCTGTGAACGCTGTCGTCCTGATAGTCAGGGCCACCCTTCAGGTTTTTAACCTGCTGGTGCATCATGTGAGTCACCTTTCCTGCCAGCCTCTGTGGGATCCCCATGGCCCTCTTTCCTGTCATCACTGAACTTGTAATTTTGAAAGCACATTATTATAGCCAAGTGGCACATTCTCCATTTTATGGGGATAAAGACATAACTTAAAAACAAAAACAAAACCAACCCACCCATTAGCCCGGTATTCTTGGAGTGTTATACTTGTCTATAGTGTCTTTAACTGAGACAGTGACATGGCGAGGTTGATGGGTGGTTCACACATGGCCAGGAACAGATGTCTGTGGGAAGAGGGTAGAAGGTGCAGAGCTTCCCGCCCTAGCCGGCTCAGCCTTCCTGTCCCTGGGCATCTCTGTAGTGTAAACAGGCTTGCCAGGGCCCATGACTGGCAAAGGGAAGTGTAGTAGACCTGCTAGTCTGGGGGAAAGAAGGGTGTTTGTGCGTGTGCGTGTGCGTGTGTGTGTGTTGGGGGAACCATGGAGTGGCAGATGGTAATAGTCTTCTGGCTTCCCGTACAACTGTACCAATTTCAAGGGGGCTCTCAGTGAAGCAAGCTGACTAGAGGAAGAAAATCAGGGATGCTTTTATTTCACCCTGGTGAAACGGGATGAAACAAAAATTCCCAACTCTAGGATAACACCTGATGGAAAACAGCAACGCAGTAAGAAGCATTCCTCCTGTACACAGTTCTTCAATAGATAAATAATACATAAACTTTTATATCCCAAGCTTCCCATCATCATACAAAGCACATTTCTTCCTGCTCCTTTAGCCTGTTTCATACAGGAAATGCTGTTGTCTTAAAAATACAAGCACTTAACGTATTCAGCCAAAGATTCTTTTCCTCTTCTCCTTTTTAAATCACCCATTACTTTGAAAGACTAGCAAAGGGCTATGCTACCAATCACATCTGCTTCTTGCTGCAATAAAGTGCTGCACATAAGTTGCCATTTTAATGACCACGAAATAAGAGCTTTAAATAAGTATAAAGTTAGCCTCCTAGCAGATTACATCTACCAGGCGTTAACAAAATGGTATATAGAATTATTACCAACATGGAGAATAGCACTAGAGCCGGACGACCTGCAAACACAATGGACACGTCTCAGGGGCATAAACAGAACCGCAGGATTAAACAGCACCTTCTTTTTGGGTGGTTATATGTCGACGAGCTTGTGACAAAGTGTTCAAATATACAGTCTACTCGTTCCCTATAAAAGGTACATTTTCTTTCACTTTCATTTTTCTTTTTCTTTTTCTTTTTTTTTGCAGATGAGAAACAAAAACTAGTGCAAGACCAAAGCACTGTGCAAAACTGCCGTTTCTTTTTTTTTCTTTTTTTCTTTTTGTTTTTTTAGTCTGAGCATTTATACCCAGAATTGATCCAAACCCCTTTTAATCTCCTTGGCTGGATTTATCGACCATAAAATTTTTCACTCATACTATTTTTTTTTCCTGCAAACAAATGGTAACCACTGAATTAATACATCATATATATATATATAATCTGCCCTTAAAAAATGATGCACTGCGTGTGTCCCATACACGTTGTGTATGTACAGACACACACACACACAACACACTGAAGTTTTGTGATGTTGGCCTCGGTGCTGCGGGACATTTCTTCCAGACGGCACTCTTGCTGCCTCGCGTCTTCATAACCAGAGGAGATTCTGCACCAGGTCTCCAGCTCTGTGGGAAATCTCCAGCAGCACCGTGGGTGTCTACCATGCCTTCATCAACTGCACACCAGGCCCCACCACTGCAGCCATGAAACGGGTGGTGAAGAAGGGGCTCGGGGAGGGACAGCAGTGGATGAACAGCCCAGGAGGGAAAATTGTGTTCATCACGGCGAAAGAAGCCAGCACAGAGAATGTGCGATAGAAATCTCATGGCACACGACACACGGCTTTCTCTTTCAGAATCCACAAACGCCCACACACCCCATTCACCCAACAGAAAACAAAAATGCACCAGTAGATAAGCTGACAAGTGCTGATTGCTATTAAGGACACTCTCTTTAGGGTTGAGCAAGACAAAATTCCTTTCAGGGAACGGTTGGGAGCAGGGCTGAGCGTGGGTGTGGGGGGCCGGGGAGGCATGCCTCTGAAGGTAGATGTATGCAGTAGGTCACCTCTCTGAAGATCGGATAAAGCAGCTTTCAGGTCAATGCAATAGGTATACACACACAGCCAATCCTCCAGTCCTTACTAAAGATATACAGTACACGTGGTTCAGACCCCTGGGGGTCTGTAGGTTTTGCAGCAACATACACCTGCTGGGGTTGTGTGTAAGTTTTGTGAGTTTATTTTGTGTTTGTCTCTGTCACTTTGTTTTTGGTACGGAACATGCTGCCCTCAGACAGTCTCTGCTCTTTCTCTCAGTCCGAGATAGGCGAGGAAGGAGTGTTTGGGGGACGGGATGCTGGGAGGCGCCGTCTGAGGTCGGGGAGGGTGGAATGTGAGATCCAAGTGGTTCTTGGGGTATAACATTGTCAAGGGAATGAGATGGGCAAAATCCGAGTTCCGGTACTTGTCAAAGCGCAAAGGGGAGCCGTTGAAGGCCAAAGCCTTGAGTGCCAGGTTGGGCTCTGAGCTGCTGCCATGGACAGCTGACAAGGCCACGGTCTGCAGAGCCTGGGAGGCGGACATGACCGACAGGGGAGACAAGAGATTCCGAGAGCTCCCCACGATGAGGAGCGGGGCCCCGCGGCCAGCTGGTTTCTTGGAGGCCGGACACAGGCCCTTCTTGTCCTCCTCGGGGCAGTCCCCACTCTGGTGCTTCTTGACGTGGCGGCTGAAGACGAAAGGGTGTGTGGTCTTGAACAGGCACTCTTCGCAGCTGAAGGTCTGGCGAGGGGCGTGCTTCAGCTTCTTGTGCAGGTTGAGATTGTCCTTGCGTTTGCAGCTGTAGCTGCACTGGTCACAGTGGAAGGGCCGCTCCCCGGTGTGGACGCGCACGTGCTCGATGAGCTTGTTGGCGGTCTTGGACAGGTAGCCGCACTGGTCGCACTTGTAGTGGTTGCCGAGGCGATGCTCCCGGGTGTGCGTCTCCAGCTCCAGCTGGTTGGCCTTCACCGTCTGGCAGATCCGGCACTTGTACTCCATCTTGTAGTGGGTCTTGAGGTGGCACTCCATGGCGGCAGGGCGGTTGGTGGAATAAATGCAGAATGGGCACCTGCCGGGGGAAGCAAGGCAAGGGAGGGTCAGCCGGACAGGTCCCGCCGTGACCCTGCTTCTCCCCTCCTCACGGGCCACCCTGCAAACCCTGAGGCCTGGCTGCCCCTGCCCAGCCCAGCCCTGCTGCCTCACAGAGGTGAAGAGGACCCTCTTGGGCTCTCTGTGCCGACAGAGCCGTCCCCCCGAAGGAGGAGCTAGCTCTGAGGAGGTGCACTCAGCCTACTCTGGGTCTCCTGGCAGGAGCAGCGAACACCAACCCTCAGGAAGGGGAGCAGAGAAAGGGTGAGAATTATGTTAGCTGTGGCTCCCCTCCATCCTCCCGCCCCCTCGGAGCCCTCCCCACCCCCCACGGACACAGCAGAGGTCTAGCCCTCACAACCTCCCCTCGAGATGGGAGCAACACAAAGAATCGACGTTTCATGCACCACACCAAGCACACGCAGAAAGGCTAAGAGTTTTAAAGAACAGCTTACAGGGGAAAGCTACCTCCAGCAAACAGAAAGTCGTAGGCTCAGAATCGTGCTGATGAAAGGTTAGGACGAGAAGGCCTGTGTGTGTCTGTGTGTGAGTGTGTGTGTGTACATAGGTCTGTACTCTAGGACCTGTCTGCTACAGCTGTTTCCCCACCAGGGAAGGAAGGTGAAGACCAGGACAGGAGCATGGGAGAAGGACGCCCACCCCTCCGCTGTCTACCTCTGAGGGACAAGGAGGGATGGTGATGCCTGCCCTCTGGAGCTTGAAGACATTATTCGTACATTATGACATCATAATGCTCAGAGGGCAGGACCACAGCTAACAATTCTTCTGCATTCTGTCCAGTGCTTGGTAAGTGCTCAGCACATGGTAGGCATTGCGTTATGATTGGACTGGTCTCTACACATAATTTAGGCAGATTCGGGCCCCAGCTCCGCCACCTAACTGGGCTCTAGCTGGATACGCCCTGGGCCAAGCCTGGGCCTCTCCGTGGCTCTACTTCTCCACCCTCCACAATGAGACTATGCTCCCCCAAAAGCCTCCTGGCTTCCAGAGGGGCCAGGAGGAGCCGTGAAGGCATGTTTACGAATTCTGCTCTTTGAGAAGCTGCCGGGCTCGAGTCAGTGGCTGATATGATAGCGGTAGCGTGTCTGCTCTCTTTACAAACAGAATGCAAATGCAAAAGTGGCCGCCTCGGCTCTGGCTGGGCACCCGCAGGGCAGGCCCCGGAGCGAGGTGTGCTCGGAGGGTTTGGAGAGTGTTCAGCAGAGCCCAACACAACCAGGTGCACCGTGCACTGCTCCTCAGCGCAAGCTCGCCGTTAGCCTTGGACCCTCAGCTCACAGAAGAGTGCACACGAGAGAAATAAAAGCCCATTCCCAGGTCAGGTGCACACACAACCCCTACGCCAAGCTGGGCCTTACCTAGAGGAGTCTGAAACTCACCACTGTCCTGAGCTACGGCAAAAGAAAAATAATAGTATAATCTTATTCGATCTGCATTATGAACAGGATATAGAGTACAAGCAGTTCCATCACAGAAAAGCAATTTAGACATCGGCAGTCTGTTTCACTTTAAGGACATTTCTGTGACCCACAGCTCAATCTTTCTTGCGCTGCTCAGGGGAAGTGCTAAGGGTGTAGCAGGGGCCCGTTATTTATCGTCACGGCACTTTCTCAGGCAAATGAATGCTCTGATATGGCAAAGGGAAAACAAAACAAAAACAAAAACAAAGACTCACTGTATAGCCAGAAGGCTTTATCAATTTTTTCAAAGTATTCTTCTACTTGGTCATCCTAGAACATAAACTATTACACAGGGGACCGTTAGCACCGCACGGGAAATGTCTGTACCGCAAAAGCATCAGAGTCGCTGTGCATTCTCCCCAGTGGCTCAGAGCCTGGGACCCCTCGGGTCCCCTCAGAAAGGCTGACTGGCAGGGCCACGACTGGCCAGGCCGCAGTGCATGGCTGTGACTGGGCAATCGGGGAGGGCAATGAGCATCGTCCAACCACGGAAGTATATGGCTTTTCTTTACAAATAGGAGTGCACAGGTATTTAGAAAGGGTCAGTGGGAACAAACCAAATCAAATTCCCATTTACTGGTTGTCTTGAGTTATAACTGCACCTCCCCCACCCCTTAAAATCTCCCCTCCCCCCTCCCACCTGAGCACCCCCAAGACTGAAACAAAATGGAAATCACAGTAGGTGTTGCTCCTTGACTCTGCTGTTTGGGCAGGATTTTGAGGAGAGTCCCCCTGATCAGGTAGGTGCAGGGGTGGGGGGAGACAAGCCTGTGCTGCCCCCCGCAACACTCGACTCCCAGAGTCCTGGGTCTCTCCATCCCACGCCCAATTGGAAGAGTCATGCCACCCCTCCGGCAAGTTGTGAGTTTCAAAGGCCAAAACGTTTTAAGACAAGGTTTTTTCCCCCTTGTATTAAGTCAAATGTAATTTTTCCTTCATTGAAATTACACGATCATTTCAGCTCAACATGAACAATTCTGCCTCAAAAATTGTGTCTTTCTGTGCCCAGTGACATAAGCTTCCTCCTCTTTCCTGGATCATAAGTGTCTTGTGAACAGGGACCTGATTACCGACTCTCAGAAAGATGAAATTCTGGTCACGGTAGGACGTACACTTCCTGAGGGTGGAAATTAGGTTTTATTCCTTATTTTCCCTCTAGCACCTAATCAAGCCAAATGCTCCGTACCCTGGATAATGACTGATTAGTCTCGCTTCAGACTGAGGGCTTCCTGCAAATATTGGTTGATGATGATGCTAACTGCCTAGGTCTCTGGTGGGAGGAATCTATGAATATGTGGCAGAAAACATCAGCTCTCAGGCAGGGAATCCCACTTCCAGTTCCTGGGAAGGCGTAAGGCATGTATGTCTGCAGGGACCTGAGAGGCACATGGGCCTTGCGTGGAAAACACTGCCTCCTGCCTGTTCAAACCCTCAAGGTTCCATTATCTGGGGTGGGGTGTGGATGCAGTGGTTGTAATACTCATTTAAAAGATACATGGCAAATCACCTAAAAAAAAACCGAGGTGGTGAAGTGCAGTGACAGTGTAAATACTTATACGTGGGGACACTAATCCAAGTCTATTACCATCAAGTCTGAACAAAACCCAGGCTGTGTGGGATGAGTCTACCCCTGCGTGCTCAGGTGCTCCAACATGCCTTCCTGCTTGCTCTGAATCCCAGGCTATTTGTACATGGATTCTCCTGCTGATGTCTGCTGAACCTCTTGGAGACAGGTCTAATTCACATCCAGCTAAAGGCAGCGAAGGTGCCTGCCTAACTCCCCTCATGCCAAGCTCTCCCTCTCCATGACCCCAAAGTCTTCAGGGGAGGGGCCAGGATCAGGGTGGGGGAAGGGTGTTTAATAACAACACAGTAAAAGGTTCTGTACTTGCTTTCCTTACTTGAGCCCACCGGTGGGGACAGTGTGGCATTTCTTATGCTCCAGCAGCTGTTCGGGGGTCTTCATGAACTTGTGGCACACGTCACACTCAAACATCCGGGTGATGAGGTGTATCTGCAGATGGCGCTCAAACATGTTCTTCGTCTTGCAGACAAAGTTGCAAAAAACGCATTCGAACCCTGGAAGGACCGAAGCTGGGTGTACAGGTGCGTGGGGTAGAGGGACAGGAGGGAAAGAGCAGGGCTGAGGTCCCCTTTCTTCACCCCTCCCCCCAGTTTCCAGACACTGTTTCCTGCATCTCTGTGCTAAAAGAAGTTACAGCTTTGGAGTCAATGTCTCACTCCCCATCCTTCCACCCCATATTGGGTGCAAAGCAAGCAAGAGGAATGTTCCGGGACCCAATATCTACTTCCAACATCACTCCTGACAAGGCGTCCTGCCTCCAGAATGGGGAGGGCTAAGCAGGCCAAGCCACCTCCTCCCCTTACCTTTCTCTGGCTTTTCCTCACTATTCAGTGAGGGTTGGCTCCCGGGCACAACAGAGATGACCAGCAGGTTGTTCCCACTCTTGTTTTTCTGGGAGCTGTCTGAGTCATCTTTGCTGTTAGCCGAATCACTCAGAGCTGAGAGGGAGGATGATGAGGGGCTATTTGATTCACTTGGGGTCTTCCTGTCTTCCACTAAAAAAGAAAAAAAACCCAAGTCTGTTATTTAGGAGATGGAAACCCTAGAATAACAGCAGTTGGAGGTGTGAGGTTGGGTCTCATGGCTACCCCACCATGCAGGGGGCATATGTTGTGGTCTCCAGCTCTTCTAGTGGCCCTGCTGGGGTCCCAGGTCGCAGTCATCTCTGGTGATGACACTTCATGGTACTTGGGGCCAAGAGCAAGCCCTCATTCATTTGATGAGGGTTTATGGATGTCTTACTATAATTAAAATAAAATGACAGTAGTAGCTAAGATGTACTGAAAGTGTTGCCAAGTTCCAGAAACTGGGTCAAGCTTTAAATGCTTTGTCTCATTTTATTCTTAAAAAACGGCTGAGACACAACTATTATCACCTTCATTTTACAGATGAGGGTGGGGAGGCACAATGAGGTTAGTCAGTTGGTCTGACTCTAGCATCCATGTTCTTCATCAGTGTACTGAATTCTCCCTCAAAGCCAGCAGTAAACAGTCAATAGACCATTAAAATCTAGTGTCAGTAGACTTCTGCTTACATTCAAGAGATGGAATTTATCATCGCTATGGAAACAACTAACAAAAAGACAGACAAAATATATCAAACAATAGTTTTCACAATATTGGACACCAGGCAATGAAGAATGACCCCTGAGAGGCAGGAAAGACCTTCCAGACTGAAGTGCAGGGAGGGATATGGAGGTGGAGACCAGTTGACCTGCTGATTTGAGGAGATAGGTTGACAGTCTGGGAGATCAACATGGCTGGACCTTAAGGGACAGAGTACTAGAGGGGAAGAACTCAGAGACCTCCAGAGGGTCTCCCTTGAGTATTCAGCAGAGTATGGATCAGAGCATGTGTTGGAGGAAAAATAAGCCGTCTGAAAAGCTTAGAGAACAATGCCTGTTCCCTCCAGCCAGATTGGAAAAAACTTGTAATTCCTAAGGCATTGGGTAGAAAACAGGAAGTTCTTTTAGTAGTGGGTAATAATTAGCCCTAGACAGAGCACTGCTCCAGACCCATCTGACAAGTCATAAAAGCAAGACCCAAGAGGATCAAAGTTTCAAGAATATTTATAGGAATATAAAGTATCTGGCACCTAATACGGTAAAAATCACAATGTCTGACACTCAAAGATTCTCAGGCATGCAGAGAAACAAAACACAACCCAAAGGGGAGAATATCAACCAATGAAAACTGATCCAGTTATCAGAATTTGCAGACAAGGACATAAGAGCAGTAATATAATTGTATTCCCTATGTTAAAAAAAAAGTTAAGTAGAGAAATGGAAGATACAAAAAAAAAAAAAAAATACCCAAATCAAATTTCTAGAGATGGAAATTACAACACCTGAGATGAAAAATACACTGATGGAACCACTGACAATTCAGACACAGTAAAGAAAAGATTTGTGAACCTGAATGGAGAAATTATCTGAGAGGAAACAGAGAGAGAAAAGAGCAAAACTAAAAAGAGCACCCAGTGAACTATGGGATGCCTTCAGGCAGCTTAGTATAAGCTTAACTGTAGTTCCTGATGGGGCGGGGAGGGCAGGAAAATATAGTTGAAAAAGACAAAAACTTTCCAAATTTGAGGAACACCATACACCCATTGATCCAAGACATGCAATGAGTCCCAAGCATAAGAAAGATGATGAAATCTATAGAAGGGACATCATAATCAAATTGCTCAAAACCAGTGATAAGTATGAGGCCTAAAAGCAGCCAGACAAAAAAGGACACATGTGCAGAGGAACAGAAAAAGCAGATTTCTCACTGGACACAATGCAAGTGTGAAGTGGTGGAACAACATCTTTAAAGTATGAAAACATATTTCACAAGCAAAGGCAAAAGAAAAAAGATATATAAAAGCTGAAATAATTCATTACCTGTATGTAGACCTGAATTACAAGAAATGTTAAAATAAATTCTTCAGGCAGAAGGGAAATTACACTAATGCAAAAATGGATCTACATAAAAGAATGGAGAGCACCAGAAATGACAACTACATGGGTAAATATGTGAGTTTTTCTTATTTAAATATCTTTAAAAAGTAATAAAACTAATTTTGTTTAAAAAACCATTAATAATGTAATATTTATAACACACACACATACATATGGAACAATAACATAACAGCTGGTGGGGGGAGAAATGGAAGAATTGTGAGGTCTTCTACATGTGAAGTGGTATGGTACACTGTGATAAAGTAAAGATGTACTTATAAATCCAAATAACTGGAGGCACATAATATTCATGGTTCAGGAGTCTTGATATTAAGATGTCAACTCTCCCCAAACGAATTCAATGCAACCCCATAGTTTTAGGTTAGGGTGGAAAATATAGGAAAACTGTACTGCAGACCCAAGGAGTGGACTTATCCTACTCTACTTACATATTTCCTTAAAATTGAATTTTAAGTTAAAATTAATATTTTGTTGGTTGATTTTTTCCCTCACAGATAACTTCCCAGAAGTGGGATTACTGGGTCACAGAGCATTTTTCAAGCCTCTTCGTATCTATTACCTAAATAGTTTCCCTAAGTTCTATTCCTTTGCAAGGCCATAGACACAAGAGCACCAGCAGCCCCCAGCAACAGCGGGTGGCACTCTAAAATGTGCTCCTAACTTAACAGGTTAAATGAGCCACTCTTGAGCTCTACTTTGACTGCTCAGTGAGGTTGAACATTTTCCCTTGTGTTAAGTAATTAGTCTTTTTTGTTGTTGTTTTTTTTTTTTACTGTGAATTGCCATTCATGTTCTTTCCAAATTCTTAATTAGAGACCAAAAGTGTTTCTTACCCATTTCTATGAACTTTCTATATAAATACATGAGCTTTTTGTCATTTTTACAAACACATTTTCAGAATGTGGGTGTTTTTTTCCTTCTCTTCTTCCTTTCTTTTGCAAAAAAATTGTTTATGTGTTCAATCTCTTGATTCTTTTCCTTTGTGATTTCTTGTTATCCATTAAGCATTTACAAATCTTCCTTGCTGTGTTTGATGAATATTCTATTCTATTTTCCTCAAGCCTTTCTAGGACAGAGTAAACAAGAATTGTGTAGGTTATTTTGGTGTCAGTGTGAGGTAAATATTGATGGCTGTATTTTCCAAATAGCTATTCAAATTCCTCACCACCATTATCACAACTTTTAAAAATCGCAGCAAAATTTGCATTGAGGACGTCACAGCACCAGAAGGAATATTTTCCCCTTGCTGATGTTCTCTGCAAGGAGGGAGAGAGGGAGAAAGAGAGTAAGGAGGGGTCAGAAACACCCCATTCCCAAGCGTACCTTGGCTAAGAGTAGCCAGTAAGGGATTGTGAGCAAGCACGTGGTTCCTGCGGGTGACCAGTTAAAAATGTTGTGTTGATTAAAGCTCATCACAAGTTCATTTAAGTAACCAGATGGCATCGCAGATCCCCTAGGGCACTAGAATAAAAGGTGCCTGTTCCTGTGACAGGTAAATAAAATTAGAGAATAGGACTCACAAAATTAGAGATCTGAAGTCCAGTTGCCTTCCAGCCATTGTGGCTTCTATGGTCTTCTTGAGGTGGGATAGGGGCGGTGGAGGGAGGCCTGGGCTGGGTTTAGGCATAATTTGGGGTGGAGAAGACTAGAAGCATGGGAGGATAATAGAACGGAGAGTATCTGAAGAGCCCGTGGAAACGGGAGACAGGCTGGCTTTCCCTCCAGCAGCCATTCCAGAAATGCTGGATTTAATTTGTCTTCGACGTGGGTTTCCCAGCTCACCTGCTGCCCGCGGTGCTAATGTGGTTATGGTCAGACAACCGACTGTAAAAATGGCACCTTCCCACTCAGCAGAACAGCTCTCTGCAGACCTCAAAGTCAGAGCTGCTCAACTTACTGACAAAAACAAGCTTTTATTGCTGTTGGCACCACCGAGCCAGAGCGGCCAGGAAAGCACAGAGAGATCCTTCTTGGCCATGCACTTCGTCAGCACAAATGTCATGGACATTTCCCCTCCTGAATCCTTCAAGTGCCAATGATGTGAGGGGCCGCTCCAGCCCCCGGACCTGCAGTCAGCAACCCCAGCTTGTAATTCGTAGCAAACGCAGGGAGGTCTTCCTCATTCTCACATAATGACTCCTCGCCAGTGTCATTTGTAACCATCACTTGCGAGAGGATAATTGCTCGGCAAAGTCAAATGTTAACTTCATTAAATAGAAGAAGTTAACCAGAATGGCAAGAGTCTGAAGTGAAAGGCGAGCACCGGCAAAGGCGTGGCCGCGGCCCGGGGAGAGACTGGGTTGATTCAGGAGCATCTGGTCTTCTCTGCCCCTGGCCACGCAGCATCACGGAGGGTGTCAGGGCTGCAGCGTCACATGAGGAACAGAGCCTGCAGACGCAGGTGTGTGGCTCCTGGCCCAGCAAAACAGAGAGGTCCAGCCTTGGCCAAGGTTTGGGTGGGGCTGCCAGAATGGCAGTGACTCAGAAAGAAGGTTCTAGAATGATATCTGTTCTGGTCTGAGTTTCTGGAGTCACATCCTAAGGTTGACCTTGGACAGAATACCTCCCCTCTGTGAAGCCCCAGCTGTCAAGCCTCTATAGTATGATAACGGTAGTATGGGCCTCAGGGGGTCATTAGGAAACTTATATGGGACCCAGCGTGCAAAGGTGCAAGCCTGGGGCACAGGGGCAGCGCAACGGCTGTTACTGGACGATGATGGCAAGCAGACAGCTCAATCAACTGTCCCAACCTGTGGATGTTTCAGAGCAGTCTTGCCTGGCCATGGCACTGTGGCCACAGGGAAGTGTGGTTCTGCTACCCCCGGGATGTTCTTCCTTCTGAGAAAGGAGATGTCAGTGTCACATAGCAATGAGGATGCTTCTGCCAGGTGGGCAGAGAGTCTGGGTGGCAGGGGATGGAGGAGAGAAGGACCGATGGGAATGGTCACCTGTGTGCTTGGTGCCGATGTGAGCCTTTATCTCTGCCTCCTCCATGGTGACGAAGTCGCAGGCAGTGCAGCAGATGGAGAACATCCACTGCTCCTTGTCCACGTGGAGGGACATGTGGCTGACAAACTGGACGTTGAGCTCGGTCTCAAATCCACACACATGGCAGCTACATGAGAGGACAAAGGAAAGGAGGGGGAGAGAGGAGCGATATTCTAAATGCAGGCTACCCACTCACGCCCAGTACACCCAGAAAATGGGCTTGTACACATTGCCCTCCCCAACGAACGGTTTGCGTTAGAAAACTCTGCTTTTTCGGATAGCTCTGAAGTGGTCGCTGTGCTAAATGGAGTTAGTGCCCGAATAATGTACAATCCCATACATGCTATAATGCAGCTAAATAATCGGAGAGTTAATTAAGGATTCCGGATTCCAGATGCTGCATGTCTCCTCACGATTCCTTGGGGCAAAGGTAGGCAGCACAGCCTTGCCGAGACATGAGCGCGGCTGGTTCGCGGAGCAGCGCAGGAGCCCTGCACGCCTCCCTCGGCCTCCAGGAACCTCCCGGGGAGCAGTGAGAGCGCACAGGCCTTCGGGCGGCACTCCTGCCTGTGACAATTCCCAACAGAAGCCACCCATCCATGGAGACATTTCATGCAAAAGCAAGTTTCTACCAATCCCTACAGCCTCTCTCATGGGCAAGATTTGATGGAAAGCCTGAAACTTGGGGTTTTATGGCACCCAAACCAAATACTGATTTATGGCCAGAATAGGAGAAAACCATAAAATTCCAGCCACTAAAGGATAAAACACGACTCAAGGAAAAGAAGCTATGCCTTCCCGGCTACATCCTCAGGGTTCTTGGGTTTATTTTCGTAGTCTGTTTTCCTTCGGACACTTCCCAGGGAGCAGCTCAGTTACTAGGGCAGGAGCTTGCCATGTGCCCAGCCCTGGAAGCTAATAATCCCCAGAGCCCTGCCGCTCTCTGGAGCTCCCCCGACCCCCCAGAGCCACCTCTCAGAACGTTTCCCTTTCAATTCATTCCACCAGGGCCCCATGCCAGGGGGAGTCATTGCTACTGTAGGGGCTTGTCTAAGCAAAGTAACTACGACAATGCAGGCCAGTGCGACTGTTGAGCAGAGGTGCCTGCCAGGTCTGCCTCGCAGATGGCAGGGAGGGTGGGAAGGCTGGACGAGGGTTCCAGCCCCAGCTCACCTGTAATAATAAGGGTGCTTCCTCCCATCACTGCCTTCAGAGGTGACGGCGCTGACAATGTCCTCCGTGTCCGTACTCACCAGCTTCACCGAGTGGACTGTCAGGTGCTGGTTTAGGTTCGCGCGGCACTTAGCAGCGTAGGGGCACAAGTGGCATTTGTATTTTCTTTCCTCTGGAGGAGAAAGAGCAGGAGAACCCCCAGCTGATTTGAGAAATGAAATCCCAACACCTTGCAAGAGACCATTTAAGGGTATCAAGGAAGGGGGTGGGGTTCGAGTCTCATTTCAAGTGGGAACAAAGGGAACACCTTGGGATTGTCTCTACAAAGTCTTCACCCAGCAGGCCACTCCTGTATTAATACTTCCAAAGATAAAAGAAAGTCCCCAGGCAATCGGATCATCTACTTTTTCCTGGACACCCATGGGCTAAGGTGAGCTAAAAGCATATTAGTGCATATGTGTGTGTGTGTGGTGAGAGTGTGTGTGCGAGTGCATGTGTATGCATGAGCGTGTGTGGTGAAGGTGTGTGTGAGTGTGTGTGCATGAGAGTGTATGTGAGTGCGTGTTTGAGAGTGTGTGTGCATGAGTGTGTGTGTGAGTGTGCAAGTGAGTGTGTGCGCACGTGTCTCCCACGTGTCAGGTGTGGGTGGGAGCTAAGCCAGGGAAGGAGGAGTGAAACCGTGTTGGCAGAACTGGTGAGTAAAAGAAGCTCCAGGTCTGGGTCAGCCAAGAAATAAAAACTAATTAAATTAAAGGAATAAAAAATGACTCATGTGAAATAATTGAATTGGAAATTTACATTTTACATAAATAAAATACAATTTTTCAATTACTTTCTTAATGGGAACTCTCTCCTAGCACCGCCAGTGTTTCAGGACTGTTTCCAGAGTGGCCGTCTGAATACATTTGGTGAATCAAGCAGCTTAAGTAAAAGAGCAGCCCCTGCTTTCACTGTGCAGATAATGGGGGCGGAAGACAAGCGCCGCTTCACTCTCTGTCCTGAGCGCGCCTCCTCGGTGAGACTGAGCTCGCCTTTTCTGCTCCGCAGGGAAGGGCACAGACAAGTTTTCCCACAACATGTAAGGCACAGCTGTTACTACAGGTGGCCCCCGACATTGGAGGGGCTGGTGGCCTGGGTTCAGTGGGGCTGGGGAAAGAGGCCCTGATAGAGGTGCAGATAAGAGAGAATCTTCTCTGGAATTTTTGCATTTGTATTAATAAGCAAGGTTGTTAATTTTGTTATTAAAGTGAATTGCTGCACTTTCTATCTTTTTCTATCATTTGGAAAGGTTTAATAATACTGGACTTTCCTCTCTCAAAAGGTTAAAAAGAACCCATCTGGACCTGACACCTTTATCAATAATATTATCTCCTTCATCATCTTTCCAAATGTCCCTTTGATAACTGATTTACTTAGGTTTGTTTCCTCCCCTGGGGTCAATTTTGGAAATTTTGCTTAAATTAGCTGTCATCTAAGTTTTTATTGGTTCCTTTCTTTTTGTCATAGAGTTGCTGTTATTCTCCAAAAATACTTGAATAGCATTAATGATTAGGCTTTCTTTCCCATTCCTAATTTTGAACATTTTTGCTTCCTTTTCCTTTCTTAATCAGGGTCAAAGAAATTAATCTCTTTTTGTGGTCTTTTTCTTCCTAGATTTTGTTCTTCTTTTATCATTTTTTTTTTTTTTTTTTTTTTTTTTTTTTTTTTTTTTTTTTTTTTTTTTTTTTTTTTTTTTTTTTTTTTTTTTTTTTTTTTTTTTTTTTTTTTTTTTTTTTTTTTTTTTTTTTTTTAGTCCTCATCTGAGGATATTTTTCCATTGATTTTTAGAAAGAGTAGAAAAGAAAGGGAAAGACAGAGAGAACTATCGACTGATTGCCTCTTGCACACACCCTGACCAGGGCCTGCAACCGCGGTATGTGCCCTTGACTGGATTCAAACCCAGGACCCTTTACTCTGCAGGCCAATGCTCTATCCACTGAGCCAAACCGGCTAAGGCTCTTTTACTAGTTCTTTAAAATGCTGTTACTTTCTGTGTTTTTTCTCTTCTAATTAAGACATTTAAGCCTATGAATTGTCCTCTGAACAGGGTGAAGGTGTTTGTTCCAGGCCTAAGAAGGAAGTGTTCACCTTTTCATTTCTTGTAGATGTCTATAATTTGAGTTTTGATTTTCTTCCTTTTTTTTGGACCTGGTTAGCTAGGGCATTTTATTGGCCATTGGTTATTTTAAATTTCACTTAAGTATGAGCAGAGCATGTGACCTATAAAACTCCACTTTTCTGAACATGTTAAAGTTTTCTTTGGGCTTAAGTATATGACTAAATTTTGTCTAGTGATTTTAGATATATATAGTAATCTTGTCATATTAATACTGCCTGTCCTGCCTTCTTTAGGATTTCATATGCTATGGGAAATCTCTACTTATTTTCTTTGTCATTTCCTATAAATAAAATACATCTGAACTTTTAAAAAGTCTGACCCTGGGCGTAAAAATAGAAAACTTAGTTTTATTATTTCTACCTTGCTTTATGTTTACAATAGATTCTACTGTATTTCTTTTTGCCTTCACTTATTTTTGCTGCAGTGATTAAGTTAATATGTATTCCTCCTTTACTCCTGAACTTGGTTGCTTTCCCTTTCCCAGCACACAGAATTAACCATATTTCTTTACTATTATCTATATCTCTCTCTATATATATAAAGAGGTAATATGCAAATTAGCTGGGTGTCATGACCGGCTCAGGAGGAGGCTGCATCATGACCACTCAGGAGAAGCTGCATGCAGATGGGCGGGAGGGGACTGCGTGCCGCCCCCAGCCCCAGCAGACACACACCAGGGATGGGGACATGCTCTGAGTGATGGCAGCACAGTGGCAGCGGTGGCTGGATTGAAGCAGCCTGGGTCCTGGATGCCTGGCAGCGGCAGGAGCGAAGCAGCCCAGGTCCTGGGTGCTGGAGGGAAGCTGGTGCCGACAGCCAAGGGAAGGAAGGCCTATTCTTGCATGAATCTTCGTGCATCAGGCCTCTAGTGTATAAGGACAGTAACTGCTCCTCCACCAACCTGTCCCTAGTGCTCTCACCACAGTAAGATGAGCCCAAGAAGATGGGACACAGCTCCATCCCCTGTGCCAACAAGATCAATAAATTCCTTGGAAGTGAGGAATTGTACCCAACTACGCTTAAATGTGCATCTTTTCTCATCAATCCTACTTGAACTCTATGAGTCCTTTCAATACACGTAAGAAACCATGTTTGGGGCTTATTTGAACATGCCCAGTTAAATGGCTTGAGGAGGTCATGATAAAACACTCCCATCACTTCCTGTAATAATTCTCTTAGAGCAACTCAGCTTCTTGGTAAAGGAGAGGCTGGTGAAACAGACCTGGGAAGGCCCAGCCGTGAGGCTGACTCACCTGTGTGCAGTGAGAGATGTCGGGACAATGTCTGCTGTCGGCCAAAGACTTTCCCACACACATCGCAGGGGAAAAGCTGGTCATTGAATTTCCAGGATGGCAATCCATTGCCTGCCTCTAGTACAAGCTTTTCTGTCTCTGCACCAAAAGAACATGAGGAATAAACAAGGCAATATGAACGAATTTCAGTTTAGTCAACATTCAGGAGTTAAGCAGAGGCTTCCTTCGACAAATGTGGCTGGTAACTACAAAGAAGTCCCAGTAACCTCTGGTTTTCATGCTCATTTGCTGTCTCTGAGAAGGCTATTCTTGAACGTTGTGGTGGCGAATGAATCCCAATTTTAGTCAAGTCTCTGGAGTTTTCTCGCCTTTATCACTAAAGGCCAGCCAACCCAACCTTCTAGTAGGTGGGCAGCATGGTTTAGCACCGTGTCCACTGTACAGTCAGTACTCAATAACAACCTGTGGGATGAGTCAATGACTGAGTTGCACATTAAAATTCCAGAAATGTCAAGTTTTACTACAAGGTAGTAAATAAATAAAAAATGCTGAATCTCAGATTCTGATGTGAAAACAAATGGTTCGATCTCTTGAAAGGGAATACACTTTTACTGCCCTTTATGGGGAAAAGTTTTCTGCTATGTTCAAAAGGGTTGCACCAAGTCTTTAATGAGGAACTTATGCTCTAAGTGACAACTGCAAGCTGCTCGCTGTAGTCTGAATGTTTGTGCCCCTCCCACACATTCATATATTGAAATTCTAATCTTTAAAGTGATGATATCAGGAGGCGGGCTTCCTGAAGGTGCCTAGGTCATGAGAGTAGATTAGTGCTCTTATAAAAGAAGCCTCACAGAGTTCCCTCACCCCCACCCTGTGAGGACACAGTAAAGATACCCAAAATCCAAAAGAGGTCACGCACCCACACTGGCACCCTGACCTTAGGCGTCCAGCCTCCAGAACTGTGAGAAATACCTTGTTTATAAGCCGCCCAGTCAGTGGTGTTTTGTTGTAGTAGCATGAACACACTAAAACACTCTTCCACAAAAAACTCCCTAATGCAAGATTGCACAACCTGAATTTATCCCAAGGTTTCCTTATATTCGGGAAACGGTGAACAACCTGAATTTATCCCAAGGTTTCATTATATTCGGAAAACGGTGAACAACCTGAATTTATCCCAAGGTTTCCTTATATTCAGAAAACGGTGAACCTGAATTTATCCCAAGGTTTCCTTATATTCGGGAAACGGTGAGTACCACAAGTTGTCTGTACATCATTCATAGCCATAAATGAAATAAGTGGATGTTAATACGTTCTTTGTCAACCTAAAGAAAATTTATTTTCTCATCATCATCCATAGGATTACCTTGAATTTCCTCAAACTTATTTCTTCACACTGAACTCTAACAGATTATCCTACATAATAAAAGGCTAATATGCAAAATGACTAAAAGGCAGAACGACCAGTCACTATGATGTGCACTGACCACTAGGGAACAGATGTTCAACACTGGAGCTGCCCCCTGGTGGTCAGTGTGCTCACACAGGGGGACCGCCGCTCAGCCAGAAGCCGGGCTCACAGCTGATGAGTGCAGCAGCAGAGGAGGGAGCCTCTCCTGCCTCCACAGCAGCACTAACAATGTCTAACTGACGGCTTAGGTCCGCTCCCTGCAGTCAGACATCCCCCAAAGGCTCCTGAACTGTGAGAGAGTGCAGGCTGGGCTGAGGGAGCCCTCCCTCCCGAGTACATGAATCTCATGTGCCAGGCCTCTAGTCCTTTTATAATAATACTAGAGGCCTAGTGCATGGAATCATGCACCAGTGGGGTCCCTCAGCCTGGCCTGTAGGGATCAGCTGAAACTGGAAGCCCTATATTCCCTGAGGGTTGTAGTAGTGCTTGAAGGGGCAGGCAGCTGGGGAGGAGCCCGAGCTTAAGCAGGCACCACTCTGCTCCTGCTCATCCACCTGCCACTGCCACTGCTCAGTAGGCTTGCTGTGGTCTCTGCACGCCCATCCTAGGGCAATACCAGCACGCCCATGACTGAGAAGCAGCGGTGGGCTTGCGCCAAGTCAGTCCTGCTGCTGGTCCTGATCCTGGTCCCAGTCCCAGTCTGGATGGGGGAGGGGCTCACAAGGAGAGTGTCCGAAGGAGAAATTGCACAGCCACCGCAGCTGTGCTCACCAGCCATGAGCCCAGCATCTGGTGCCCATTGGTCAGTTGAGCGGTGCTCCCACTGTGAAAGCACACTGACCACCAGGGAGCAGCTCCTGTGTTGAGCATCTGCCCCCTGGTGGTCAGTGTGCATCATAGCTACTAGTAGAGTGATCAAGCAAATGGTCACTTAGGCTTTTATATATATAGATAAGAAGACAGGTGACAGAGAAAGTACCAAAAAGATGGAAGAGGGTGCTTGGTCACTAAAAGGCCTTTAGGCCTTACTTTGAAGAAGACAAATAACTTACTGAGTTACTATCTTGCCCTTTACTTAGTAAGAAGTTACTGTGAATCTTCTTAAAGCACAGTGCTGCTTTATAAAGCAGAGCACCACGTGGTGGTACTTACACAGTGGACTTTTCATAAGATCTAAGCAGATGAAATTCTCAGGCCACCAGTCAGAGACAACTTCAGAACAAAGAACTTTATTTCATGCAATTTAGTTAAAACTGTGACTGGATCAATTTATCTGAATGCAGACTTGCCAGATAGTATAATAATCTAAGGGAAGGAGAAACAAATCCGGTGTGTGTTTGGAAAGGGAGGGGTGGGGGGCAGTGACGGAATGATGGTGAGATTGCAATAATGTTTGCTGTGAGGCACCTGCCAGCAATGCCAATGACGATAAGGTCCATAGACTGATTGAGCTGTGTTTGTTAAAACACTGCTCTTTGGGCCTCAGAAATAAGAGCTAGTCTTATTGAAGTTGGAATATGTGAATGAAAACTTCTAAAGGGGAAGGGGCAGGATTTTTTTGGGGGGAAGGAAGGTGAAATGAGAGGCCGTTGACCTGCTGGGGATAAGAACCACTCTGAGATGACTGTCCTTGAATCCAAGCGGTGGGCATTTCAGCCACGTACCGATGAGAGGGTGTTTTAGAAGTTCCTTTAAAGTATGTAATCAAAACAGTGCTTGAAAGCAGGATGATAGTCATAATTATAAGGAGAGGTCAAGAGGGTACAGGGTCTTCCAATACATTCACAATAAGAATGAATTAATTGAGCCACATATCAAACAAGTAGATGCAATTAAAAATAAAGAAGTCTCTTAATTCTTTCAAGTATTGGTCATGCACTTGAGAAGTTGAAGCATCATGAAAAGTCCAATCCCTTCCACTGGCCTTAAAAAACTCTTAAAACTATGAAGGCTGTGCTTCAGCGAAGCAGAAAGAACAGCCTGCAGCGGTGGTGAGCAGGCCAGAGCCACCATGAGGGCATCTGCGGCCGATCCGCCACCTCCCTGTGCCTGGACCCCAAGCCTGGTCCGGGGATCTGCTCTCTCCCCCCCATTGCTGTCTGCATTCACTACAGATACCTGTTTTCACTCCACAGGCACAAGGCAACCACAGCCATTGGGATCCTTATCCCAGAACGTGAATTTGAAATCACAGCTGGATGAAGCTGTGGGAGGAGTATTACGGAGATGAAACAAGTTCTGAAAAGGCCCACTCTTTTTTTCATGGAGCAGGAATGCAGCTCAGCAGATGCCACATTCTTCCACATTTCCTGTGAATGGCACCACCCAAATGCCACATGAGAAGCTTCAGTCACTTTTTTGATTCCTCCCGCTCAGCCTTTTAACCCAACCAATCATTCACCTGAGGCTGTTGATCTTACCTCAGAATCTTTTTATGATTCCTTCCTCTGTCTTTCAGTTCGACCAACCAGCCACCCAAGCTGTCTGTCTATTTCTAGGGTGAGACCTGTGATGCATATGCAGCAAGCTCAAGCTTCTGAATGCCATGGTCTGCCTTTCTGAAACAGGACTGGCCCCATTGTCACTGAGAGCAGCCAGCTGCGACCACAGGGCCTCCAGCCGGCTGCTCTCGCCTGGAGGAGGCATTCCAGAAAAGAGGGGCATGTTTTGTCCTCAGGTCTTGAAGATCAAAAGTTTCCAAAACTATTTTCAAATATTTAAACTAGAACCTATTGATGAAGACATATTTATAAAAGCTGATATGCAGGCCTGTTCTAATCTCTGTGCATGAGCAATATTGATGGTAACCCTATAGTAAGGAGACCACCGTGTGACAGTGGCGAGAATCCTGTGGCTGTACATTTCTTTAAAAAATATATGTTTGTATTGATTGAAGAAAGAGGAAAAGAGAGGGAGATAGAGATAGAAACATCAATGATGAGAGAGGATCATTGAACACTTGCCTCCTGCATGCCCCTACTGGGGATCAAGCTCACAACCCAGGCATATGCCCTGACCAGGGGAATCGAACCACAACCTCCTGGTTCATGGGCCAACACTCAACCACAGAGTCACACCAGCCTGGCTGGTTGCACATTTTAAAGCTCACAGGCACCATGCTCCACCCCCGTAACAATGCACTGGATAAATCAGCCTGATTACCCCTGGGGTCATTGGGGTCATGTGCTGCAAGTTTAACAAAAAGATATCATACTTCAATTGTGTGTGTGTGTGTGTGTGTGTGTGTGTACAGCAATGTGGAAGCTGAAACTGTCATATTTTTATGTAGAGTTTTTCTATTCTTTGATTTTCAATAAATTTTGGAAACCAGGCAAAAAAAAAAAAAAAAAAAAAAAAAGCCCTAGTGCCTTCATTGAGTCATCATCTCTCACCAGGATATTTGCAAAATCCTCTCAAACAGCTTCTCTGCTCCCAGCCACCCTCCATTCCAGGAGCCCCTCCTTACAGGTTCCAGCATGATCTGTCTGAGGCGCAAATCTGACCAAGTCCTGTCCTGTATGCCAGTGGCTCCCCAAGGCCCAACTCCTTCACCTGGCTACTGAGGCCCCTCACCACCTGGCTGCAACCCCACTTTCAGTTCTCCACATCACCTCCCACCAGCAAGGGCCCAGTAGAGTGCGCTACTTGCCCCTTTGGGAACATGCTAGTCCCTTTGAAGCCATCAATGCTTGTGAGTCAGCTATGCCTACACCATGAGTTAGTCCCCAGCCCAGCAAAGTCTGGCTCATTTTCAAGCCCTATCTCCGATTTCATCGCCTTGGTAAAGCCTTCCCAATTCCCAGGGCAGAATGAGTCATTTCCCCTACTCTGTCCCAAAGCACTTTTATAAATACTTCTATTGCTCCACGCCACCTATTATATTACTTGTTCACATAGCATATATATCATATGTACATCTTTTTAATATAAAACTCCCACCACAGTCCAACAGCCAGTAGTGTTCAATAAATATGCCCCTGGCCTCCTTTTCCTATTAGAATGGGACTCACCAGGGAAGGGTTCTGTTATTTATTTGTGTGTCTTCAGCATTAACATGGTGCCTGATACATAGTAGGTGTGTAGTATATAGTTGTTGAATAAATGAATAATTGAATGAAAGGATCTAAGTGAGGCCTGGAATAAACATTATTCTTATTTTATAGTGGGGAAGACTGAGGCCTGCAGATAGCACTAGTTAAGGTTTATGGCCAATTCAGGGTGAAAAATAGGGCTATTTGCCTTCTGAATAGGTGTGTTAACTCAACATAAGAACCATGATTTAATGATTTTATTAGAGGAAATGTTTGCAGTCATGAGCCTTACCCCCAAAGGTTCCATATCTTACTTCTTCCTAATAACAAGCCAGAAGATTATTCTCTTCAACACAAATTCTCTGGCAGACACTTTATTGGTTAACCCAACAAATATTCACAACTTGCCTTTTTCTCTGCTCATTCCCACTAGAGAGGTAAGATTTCCTTCTTTTTTATGGTAGAATGATATTCCATTTTACACATATACTAGAAGCCCAACGCAGGAATATTCGTGCAAGGGGCTTGGCCCCTGCAGCTGAGGAGGCTGCCTCTGCCTTGGCCCCCACTGCAGCAGCTTCTCCCCAAAGTCATCTGGAAGGTCATCTGGTCTAATTAGCATGTTACACTTTATATATATATATATATATAGACATTTAGGTTGCTTCCACGTCTTGGCTACTATAAATAATGCTGCAATTGACATGGGGGTGCATATGTCTTTTCGAGTTAGTGTTTTCATTTTCCTTGGATAAATACCCAGATGTGTAATTGTTATTTCTTGTCTTTGTTATAATAGCCATTCTGACAGATCTGAGGTGATATCTCATTGCGGTTTTGATTTGTATTTCCCTGATGATTAGTGATGTTGAGCATCTTTTCATATGCCTGTTGGCAGTTTATATGTCTTCTCTGATAAAATGTCTATTCAGATTTTCTGCCCATTTTTTAACTGAATTGGTTTTTTTCCCCCTCTCTTGAATCATTTATGTCCCTTAGATATTGCAGATATTAGCTCCTTACCAGATATACAATTTGCAAATATTTTCTCTCATTCAATAGGCTGGTTTTTCATTTTGTTGGTGGGTTTTTTTGCTGTGCATTCTTCATTGCTTTTACTAGTATAACAATACTTTTCTAAAGTCAATATACAGGCAGGCCAAGTAGGTTTATAGTTGTGAGTACATGAAACACAGAGTTTATTCTTGTATTATTTATTAAAGACTAGAGGCCCGGTGCATGAAAATTGTGCACTTGGGGGAGGGGGGGACTTCAGCCTGTACTGTGAGATGGCACAGGTCAGGCCAAGGGATGCCACCAGCGTACGATCAGGGCAGGGGAGGGACCACAGGAGGGCTCCGGGGCGTGTCTGGCCCATCTTGCTCAGGCCCCATTGGCCTGTCGCCAACAGCAAGCTGCCCTACTGGTTGGAGTGTCTGCCCTCTGGTGGTCAGTGCACGTCATAGTGAGAGGTTGTGCGGCCTTAACATATCATTAGCATATTACACTTCGATTGGTTGAATGGCTGACTGGATGACCAGACACTTAGTATATTAGACTTTCATTATATAAGATTGTGTTATTTTTCATATGAACTATAAACCTACTTTTTCCCCAGCCCTGTTTATACAGAGTTTCAGAGAATTTTTTTTTTTTCCTACAAGCATTTTATTTCTCTTCATACTCTTATACTCTGATTCCTGGGATATCCATAAATTCCTATTTGGTATTATCTGAAAGGTGTCTTTCTCTCTATTTTTCCACCTATGGTCTTTGCTTGAATGTCATTTAGAGATTTTCCTCTTCCTTAAACAGGTTTTTGCTTTACATGAAGTCAGTGTGTTCACAGGGGCAAGCACTTTGTCCCCATTGTGCAGTTGGAACAGAGCATAAGGAGAATCACCCAGCATGAGGTGTATTAGCAGTCCCAACATAGCTCTTCCCCTTCATAGTGAACTGAGGCCCTTCATTCAGAATGAGGAGGCTTTAATAACCAAGAGAGGGTATGCCAAACTCTGCCTGCTATGACATCGTGATCCAAGGGGACAAGTCTCATGTCATGTACAGAACCTGGGAAGATGAAACCCATCAAGCATTTCTCTAAAAATTTCCATGAAATAAACCATCTGGTAGAATCTGGGAGGGAGCTTGACAGACTTGAGAGAACATTAGATCAAGTGTTCTTGGAATCCAGCTCCTTCATTTCTTTGAGGATGAAACCGAGGCATGACATTCCAGGACTCTCCCACCCCAGAGCACCCAACTTGTAGAGGGTTGAGTAACAGAATCAGGGTTTCCACAGTAACTAAGTCACCGTCCTGCCCCAAACCTTAGTTCAGGGAGGAACCTTCAGGATCATCTTGTTCAATGTTCCCTTCTTACGCTTAAGGAAATGAAGGCCCAGAGAACGTAAGTAACTGCCTCAGGGAACCTGGCTAGTGATTATAGGCGGGCAGAGGCCAGACTCATGGTCTCACTGAAACTCCTCCAAGGCCCATGGAATCGACGCCAAAGTCTACAACAAACCAGGAAGGGGTTTTTCTTCTCCTCCTGTTCTTTGGCTCCGAGTTGAATATTCTTGGTAACAAGTGGACATGTGCAGATTTAGCAACAGTTCACAGACACTAGGATTTCTTTCCGTCTCTCTTCTCAAAAGTGCCAGCCTAGGATATTTCCAGCCACAGAGAAGTTAGAAACTGCAATGTGGCAAAAATACAAGGAACAAGAGGAAGATCACATGGGAGAATCCTAAAAGCAAATCCCCTCTGAGCTAAACTAGCTATCACTGAAAAAGGATACCTTGGACTTTTCATTGATATTTGGGGAGTTCTGTTGTTAAAAAAAAAAAGACAGAAACAAAACAAACAAAAAACAGCGCCCCCCCCCCAACCATACCAAACTAAACAAAAAAGACAATGGTGCAAAGGTAAGGACTGTAATTTGCTTTTTCAATTTTTGACATCACTTAGCCCCCTGACGGGTGTATCATTTGGCTTTGTTGCTGCGTTTTGCTGTGTGAGAAGATCCCTGTATCTCCTGCCAAGACAATCCTTGCAAAGAACTATCTCTCAACCTCACTCTGGCAAGGGAAGTGCAGAGAGGGAAGGCTTTATTTGGTTAAAGCCGTAAGGAGAAGATGGGCCAAATTGTGACCTCAGCGCACAAATAAGGGTCCAGATTGACTAAATCCGCATCGGCTGCTCATTGAGGAAGAGGTTTGGGGGCCACTGTTTTCCATTGTGACAGATGGTATTTTGATCATTTCTTTCTTTCATTAGCAAGCTTGGAGAGTTTCAAGGCACACTGCAACTGAAATCCTGAAATCCTCTGCTGGGTTAAAACCCACCAGGCCAGTTCTAGGCAGAGCATGAGATTTGCTGGCTAGACCCTGTCGCTACCGGCTCCATCTTCTGCTTTCATGGGCTTTGCAGGGCCTCTGCTGGAAATAAGCCACTGCCTTCTGAGCGCTGCTTGTGAGTGAAGGACTCAGCTGTGATTAAGGACTTTTGGGGGGTTAAGTTTTCTATATGCTTAAGTTTTCCCCCCTTCTTTTGAAGGGTCACTTTAATTTAGGATAACTTGGTGGGTCCTAAAAGATCTATTATTAGGTTCCTTATGACAACGTCTTTGCAGGTCTTGTGTAACTAGATCCCTATGAAAGACCATTCCAAACACTTCTCCAAAGTATGGGATTTTCTGCCGGTCAAGATGCCAATTCAAAGAACAGCTGAGATTGCAGAATTCAGCAATAGTTTTTGTGAATCTGCACCCAATTAGGAACACTGGTTGGAGATTCTTAGACATAAAAGAGTTCACAGCCTTGATCTTCTTTGGGCTCATTTCAAACTTTAATGTTTAACAAACTTAGCAAAGCCCATGCATAGGTCCTGGGAAGAGGAAACCCATCAAGCATTTCTCCAAGAATTTTCATAAAATGAACCCATCTGGTAGAATTTGGGAGCGAGCTCTCTGGAGTTTTCCTTGACAGAATATTAGATCAAGTAGAGGACTCAGATTTCTTGAAATTCAACTCCTTTATCTCCACGAGGATGGAATCGAGGCATGAAAATCTAGAGCCTCTTGCGCCCCACAACTTGGAAGGCTGAGTAACAGAATCAAGGTTTCCACAACAACCAAGGCTACTTTCTGCTCCAAACCTTAGCAGTTCAGGCAGGAACCTCTTGTTAAATGTTCTCTTCTTAAAAATAAGAAAACCAAGGCCCAGAGAACTTAAGCACTTGTCCCACTGTCTCATTCAAGCTCCTCTCAGCCGTGAGAAATCAATGCCAAAATCTACAACCAAACAGGTTTGTGGAACTGGTTCTTAGTAAACATCCTGAGATCAACCCAGAAAAGTTGGACAACGTGTTTTGTTCAGTGCAGGGCAACAGTTAGCTTCAACGAATCATTACTGATTGGCTCTTAACCCGTTAAACTGGTAAAGAACCAGAGAGGTTTTCGACATCTGATTTTACACACAGGTCATCTAAAATCAGTGGAAGAAAATCTGCAGTCCTCTAGAAAATGGCTAAGACCTGGTACTCCTAAGTCCAGTGAGGCTGATGACAGAGAACTTGAGAATTTCAGGGAACTGGTCTAAGCATCCAAACATGGGGCATCACTGTCAGAATCTAGGCCCACTGATGTCTGTCATCTCTATAAAACCTAACCTTTAAAAATACCCACTGGGCTTTCGGATGTTGCTTCTGCATTTTCCCTTTACTTGTGTTTCTGAGATCAGTGGATCCTCAACAAATGTTTACTGAATAAATGAGACAGTCACGTCACCAAGATCATGATTGCTGAACGAAATGGCAACCTAATTTTACATTGAAGCACAGACATGAACTCGCAGTAGTGATTCGGGAGTCACACCGAAAGGCTTGGTACTCATCTTATCAGTTACGTAGATCAATGATGATGGTAGGACTTAAAGTCTCAGCAAATGCCCTCAGAATGTCCCAGTGTTGAGGACATTTATAAATTTTTGCTAGAAAACCACCAGGCTTGGGAGCTGAGTACTTCTTGTGAATCTGTGGCAGATTCAGCCGGTTGTTTATTCAATATCCAACAAAGCTACAATTATTTTTTGAGGGTGTCAATGAGCCCGCCTTAAAACATGACCGTGTCTTCCCAGCTTCCCCTGTTGTTAAAGGCTAGCAATGAAACACGGTTCTGGCCAATGAGGTATGCAGATGGGCGTTCCTAGGGATAGAGGCTCTGACACGCCCCACTTCCTGATAAAAAGCCAGTTTCGAATAAAGGCCTTTCACCCTGGGCTCTTCTTTCTTGGATGTCTGGCAGTGCAGCAGCCCTCTTTCACCCGTAAAGATGAAAGCCATCTGATAAGGGTGGTAGAGCAGAAAATTAGGAGGCGGCTGGGACCTCATGCTGCTGCACCAGCCCTATACTTCCTACTACTGAATTCCTTATTTATGTGAAAACACCACACACACACACACACAGCCCCCAAAACAGAGCCTCATTTGGTTAAGTCATTGTGGTTAAGCTGAAGATAATTCTAACAGATACAGGCTTAAAGTATGTAACTAGTTTCACCCCATTTGGGCAGTTCATCTTCATTATGCAAAACAATATCAGTTTGTTAAGAGTATATTAAGGAGATAATGCATAGTTAAAACAATAGCTTATGTTTATGGGGATTTACCATTGTACTAGGCACTGTACTATGTAGTTTCCAAATATTACATAAACTTATAACAGCACTATGTGTTAGATACTATTATTACCATTCCCATTTTACTACAACAACAACAACAACAACAACAACAAGAGTATCAGGCTCAAGGAGGTTGAACAATGAACTGACGTTTCATCCAGCTGGTAAGCAGCAGTCTACCCCATACCCAAATCTGTCTGACTCCAGAGTCTTAACTCTTCGTTACATTATACTATTATACTAGAAAATCAAAGAGGAAACTCTAAGAGTTCTGACTTATTTCACCAGAGACAAGTCTATGTGCTGCAATCTTGATCTGTTCTACTGCCGATTTCCCTGTATTCCACAGGCATGAGGAAGAATGCCCATTACCACATACATTTAAAGTGGCCTCATTGGGGCGACCTAAGGCTTTCAGGTCCTAGACGGGGAATGAACGGTGGAACTGGGACCCTCCATCTCACTTCTGTTGCCCAGTTCCTCTGGTCTTCTTCCTAGGTTCTGATACTGGCGGGTTTCTGCATGTCAAAAACCTGAGCACCAAATATGTCCATTTTAACTATGAAACTGCTTGCAGATTATCTTTCACTTGCTCCAGAGTCAGATCCTACAATGGCTGTTCTTTCAACTTTTCCCAGGAAAGTGTGGAGCTATCTGATGGCTGTATTAAGTGCTGGGAGATCTCTAAATTCAAAAGTTTCCTTCTACAGATTATTATAAAGTACGGGCACATATAAGAACTTCTGGAGGGAAGACGTTACCACTATCTGGACAAAGGAGAGAATTACTTCTCTTCCCCAGGTTTATTGCTGAACTAGGTTCTCAGTAAAAATTTATGAAACAAATGAGAAAATGAATAAACTAAATGAAAACAGCAAATCACCCTTGTTAGAGAATTTAACCTTTCCAAACATACTCTAAAACAGGAAAATTCAGACTGTCTAAAATATTAAAATTTTAATGTTCATTTACTTGTAAAATTATATAATGTGCTATGTATGTTCCTAATATTATTCAAGTAAGCTTTAGAGCTTCTGCCCTTTCTTCACTAAATCAGAATCCACTGGCATTCTCAATTATTCTATCCTCTTTTCTTACGGACAAGCCTTGATAATATCACCCATTCCTTTAAAGATTTCTAAATTTCCTTAAAGCCCTTATCAGCTTCCAGACACTGCAATATTCTTGTGCGACTACATCCAGTTTCAAAATTTCAGTTTTCTTCCTCTCTCTGCTCCTAATCTATTGAATTCTGCACTAACAGACACTTTGACTCTTCTGTTTTGACCTTGGGTTTTAGCACAATATAAAATGTGTGTTAGTTGATGGCAGATTTAACATTTTAAGGTAACATTAATCAAAAATATTTTTTCTCCTTGACCAGGAAATACTATTTATTTGATTAAGCAGAGTTATATGTTTCATATGCTGGAGATTTCTCTTTGTTGGCTTATTTAGTTTTCCTCAGGCAGGGGTCGAAGATGTAAGATTGGGAAACGGCATTTAGCTCTTAAAGGATTGTTAGTATTTTCCTATGAAAGCGCATCAGGATCATGAGCAGCATTGGTCATTTGCCACCAGTAATAATAAGTAACCCACTTGGCAAACATTTTGTTCTTAAATAAATAAAATAGGCTACCTCCATAATCATATCACTGTCAGTAATTTGAATATCTATGTGATATATATATATATATATATATATATATATATATATATATATATATAATTGATTTCAGAGAGGAAGGTGTAAAGGTCAACTTGCCCCAGCTCATTTGCAGCTCAGTAGGACTTATTGCTACTGCTAGAGATAAAGAAATAGTAAAATAGTCATGCTCTAGCCAAAACTTATGAGTCTGTGAGAAATACAGCAACAAACTTTGTGCGTCACCTTTTGGTGGTTTTTGTGAATAAAAGCCTGCTTCTGCATCTGGTCGAGGCTGTAGTGTCAGTCCTCACTTCGGTGGGGGCTGGCGCTGCAGCCAGCTGGCCAGCTCAATAAATCCTCGCTTGCTGCTTAAGACCTAATTGGAGTCAGTGGTCTTATTCTCACGAATGTTGGTCCACAACAAAGGGAGAGGGAGAGAAAGAAACATCAATGATGAGAGAATAATTGATCGCTGCCTCCTGCACGCCCCCCTACTGGGGATCGAGCCTGCAACCTGGCCATGTACCCTTGACTAGAATCGAACTCGGGACCCTTCAGTCCACAGGCCAACGCTCTATCCACTGAGCCAAACTGCTGGGCCTCCATGTACTCTTTTTCAATGGGGGAGAAATTTGATGTAGCTTAAAGAGGAACTACACGTATGACTGACTAAGATGGACTTAGTGCTTATTTGGTTCCAGGCACTGTTTGAAGGCTAAGCCCTTTATTTATATTATTTCATTTCATCCTCACGGCAACATGCTAAGGCTGGTCTCATTTTTATCCTCATTTGTACATGAAGGAAATCAGAGCTCAGAGTGATTACGGAGTTAACCTGGTCTCACATAGCTGGTAAGAATTCCAGCTGATTTGGCCCCAGGATATGCAACCTGGCAGGGTGTGCACTCCATGGTCCCTTACCCTGGACTTAGCTCTAGGGGTGCCCACAGGCTGTTGCTCTCTTTATGAAGGACCATTAATCACTGTGTCACAGTAGAAAAAGGCTGATAGCTGCTGGCTTTGGGATTGTTATGGGTTGATGACCTTCTTTTGGACTGGCCAAGAGCATGTGTTAAGTTTTCTCTTTCTTGGTGGCAAATGCCACTGCATTTTATGCCCTCATGAAAATGCAGGACAAACAGAGGGCTATCGTTGTGAGTATGGGGAACAGAGTTTATTCTTGTATTGTTATTTATTAATTCTTGTGTTATTTTCCACATGAACAACTGTAAGCCTACTTTTGCCCCACCCTGTACATTGCCTTGGACAAAAATGTCCTTGTTGAAGAACAGAATGGAGTTAGTGTGGAAGGATTAATGTAAATGTAATACTGCTTCAAACACATATCCCATCAAGAAGGGTTCTGAGAAACTGAACTTGTATATAAAAGTTAGGGCATTTCCATTATCAGTATAACCACCTGAAAAATAGAAACCACTTCTGTTTAATCATTTAAGGACTAAAAGAGTCAGAAATGGATTTTTGGTTCACAAATCAGAAATGCAAATATCCAATAGCCTAAAGATATGTTAAGAAACAGATAGAACTCAGCGATACAACTCCAGAATAGCTGAGCAACAGGAGAAATAAAAAGGAAAAAAGTATCTCCCTTCTATTTTAAATTGAAAAAAAAATGAAATAAATAAAATACAAAAATATTAATGCAATATTTTGGTTACAAATCAACCTCTAGAAAAATCAAATAACAGAATCAGATTAGGGAGGCACTATCTTACTCCACAGTGGAAATGCAATATATCCTACTTATTTGTCCTGTATTACTGTAGGTTGTATGTATGTGCTTCTCTCATACATTCTGATTTGACCATCTTTGAAAGCATCTCTTCCTAAACTCTCTCTTTACATAGGTCTTACATATAATAGGCAATAAATATTTGTTGGTTTGATTAAATTTCACTAATTAGGCAAAGGAGAGAAAACATGCATTGAGATATGATACAGGTCAATTAGTGCAAATCGCATGCAAGTAGACAAGGCCCATTAGTCCTTGCCTGTCCCTGTTGCACCACTTCCTACCCCTTAATAGGAAGTCACTATCTCTAACTTTGATGATGGAGGTGCAGCACTCTTTGGAGACTTCATCTCCGCATAATCTGTGACTCACCTTCTGTGCACTAGGGAGAAGGCACATTATTGTTTCTAATTTATAAGAAACCTGAGATGTGGGTCAGCTAAGGGCTTGCCTAAAGTCACACAGTCAAACCCAGACTAGGAGTGACCCAGTCTTCCCCCAGAGCCCTCTTCACCTAAACCCCACACACACCCTGCCTCCACCCCGTCCGGAAGTCCATGTTCTTAATCACACTACATACCAAAGGCTTTGCATAACTAATCAGTCTTCAAACTGTACACTGTATTATAGAACATGTTCTGTACTGGAGAACAGATGTCACCATGAGAATCATATTTTCTGCTCTTTCTCAATTTGGCATGTGAACATTTGTAACCTTAATGATGCATGAACCGAGATTCTTGCGTTTAATATTAATATGGGAACTCACAACGCTCCTCGATTTGGAATGCTGCCACATTCTGATTTCAACAGCGGATGGCTGGATGCCTTTCCAGGGTACACATCTGCCTCAAGGTCCTGTTGGTGTCTTCTGAGCTGGAAATGTGGTCACATTCTAGTCTTACAGACAGGAGATGCTGTCAGGTGAAACTCCCAGTGGTAACTATACTTCTCACTTAAAAAGCAGACACATTCCCAACACGGATAAAGGCCACTGGAAAAGCTCTTTACTTGTCTATACCCAATTCACAGAGTTTTTCCTACTGTCAAGGAAACCAGTGACATCCATAGCAGGACAGAGAACCAAATAACACCAGACACCAAACACTGGTCTGGTAGGGGGCCATGAGCAGGAAGTGAGTTTCTGAAGGCAGGGCTTTCAAATGGACTGGCACACCCATTTCTTCTTCCTAAGTGAAGGTTTAACCAAAACGGTGAACTACGAAACCTGGCCGAGGTCTGTGAACCACATATGCCTGCCAAATGATGTCAGAAACAATGCCAGCTGCTCACGGACAGTGCCTGTGCCCGTGTCTTCCCTCACTGCGTTATTTACACATCCTGTTGCCACGTGACTTAGGCACCGTGAGAATCACAAGTATGCCTGTGTAACCCAATCATTTTTGCCATAAGTGGTAACAGGGATGGGCTGAGTCATGATTTAATTAGGTTCACATATGCAAAGGGCATGTGTGAAAGAAGGGAAGTGAAAACAGCTGTGATTTTCCTGAAATTCTGTGCTGTACCTGTTCAGCTCAGTAGAGTGTCTTGACCAATGGCTCCTTGACCATGGCTTCTAATTCCCTTTCAATTTACTTTGGCACCAGTCAGCTAATAAATCGTATTAAAATATGTAAACGGGAATTGGTGTTGATTCTGGGCACCCATATGTTCAGCTCACACAGTTAAACAATCATGGAGATAAATGGCTTACTGAGTGCAGTAATAGGCTCCACGGTGACTCACGGAACCACTGCTTTGGGCCTCAGTGTCCACCCTATCAAAAGGATGCTACTGTCCTTCATCTACATCATTTTAAGTCAGAAAGGATGTAACCATATGATTCCATAGCGTAGGTAAACTTGTCATTTTTGACTATGGAGGGAAGAGACTCTTATTTCATTTCCCCATTTCAATTATCAGCTTGAAAAGAGATCCTTTATTCTTTCAAGCAGAGGACTGATTAAGCATAAATGTTCCAAAAACTATTGACATATGCAGATATTTTTCTCACTTGTCTGTGCATATGGTATCTCTGCAAGGATGCCCATGAAACAGGTACTACTGGTGGAGTAGAGAAAAGGGAGGGGGCTGAGAGTGGCAAGAGCAGGGAGCAGTGGGGGGAGAAGGGTGGGAGGGACACCCAATTTCATCACTAGCAAATAAAATTTCTAACCAACTGAAGATTTGGTATCATTTCTCCATTTACCCTCTTAAGACCCATGCAGGAAATATGGCAACAGCACCAATAACAAAATTCATTGAGCTAACGACGCACGAGGGTCTGTAATTATACCTGACGTAACTTATATCATTTCCTCCTCTAACTACCTGTCCCCTTTTTATAGACACTGAACAGAACCGCACACACGGTCCAGAAGTGCATATCCTGGGGGTCGTGCAAGTCAGAGACAAGGTCAAAGGCACTGTTATGTTTTGTAAAGAAATTCTGGCTCTTAGGACTAGGGTCCCAGAGGAGTCACATGATTCTGGGACTCCATTTGCAACAATTATTAATCAATGGAGTCCAAGTTGAATACCCCAAAACAAAAATTGGAGGTCTTGAAGAGTAACCCACAAACAAATCCTATCTCAATGTCAAGCGAGGACGTTTCAAGTCAGAGTCTGAATTTCTCTGTGTTGCATAAGAGATGCTATAGAACAAAGTGCAGATCTTGCTCTTAAAGGTAAACTCTTTATTTTAGGAAGCTTCACACTGACCTTTACCGACACTCCCTCTGCTGCTCTCATATAATAATAGCCAGAGGATTATCCTCCTATCAAGTTACAGCCGTTCACCTGGTCTCTCACATGAGTTTTATGCATTGCTCCAGTTGGCTAAGGAGAGGTTTGTGAAGTCCTTGAACACCCTCCCCCCACCCCCCTCGCCCCGCCCCCATTGCCTTCCAGGAAAAAGACTTTGCTCCTTTTTCTTTGGGGCCTGTTCACCCCTGTAAGCCAATCAGTCCCCAGGCTCATCTGCTCCTCCTGTGCCTTTCTGTTTCCTGCGTCCACTTATTTTTAAAAAGAAAAAGAGTGGAATCCCTCTTTTTCTGAAGCTGTCCAGTTCAATGTACAGTTTGAACTAACACTCAAAAGCTTTTTTCTTCAACTCCTGAATAAATTTAAAGCATTATATTGTAATATGTTGAGTTTTAAGAGATTGAATCTTCTGCGGTAGAAATGAAAATTTACTCTGGAAATTCTCATTTTATTGTTGTTAAACGCACATGACCTCTAAGTGCTTAAAATTTTAGCCAGCCTAAATATTTTGACACAGGCCAGTCTAAATAATTTTAATTTCCATATGATTGTGTGAAATTGTTTTCTTTACCATTTTCTGTTGATAAAAATAAGAATTACTATAATGGATCAGCATCATTCCCACTCACTGAATTTAAGATTAAGTGGACAGAGAATCATGCTTAAAATTTCAGCCAGCCTAGTAAATATTTTGACACAGGCCAGTCTAAATAATTTTCATTTCCACATGATTGTGTGAAATTGTTTCCTTTATCATTTTCTGTTGGTAAAACAAGAATTACTATAATGTATCAGCATCATTCTCCCTCACTGAAATAAGATTAAGTGGATGTAGAATCATCCTATTAAATTTTATGTTGTGGGGACCAAAGGGAATTTGAGAAGAAAATCAAGACCGAGGTTTGAATACTGCAGTACGGCTGTCCTCACTAACTTCACATTCACAGCAGAGTATTTATAGCCTATAGAAAATCCTGCTTCCCACTAAACAATATATGTAGTTTGCATTTCAATCACTTTATATAGAAGAAAAGCATTGACCAGCTTTCAAAATTTACACCAGTAAAAGTATAAAATGATTTAACAATTCATGTGTGTTTTAATGGACAAAATTTTCTCTACTACACACAACACAGATGCTGTAAAGATGTTTAACCTTATTTTTAGTCATTTGCTTATTAGAGCTGATGAGGCAGAATGTCAGGGAAGGATGGGCATCTGTTACAAGAAGTTGAAATCCTATATAATAAAAGTGTTAAGTGTCTGGTCATCCGTTCAACCAATCAAAGTGTAATATGCTAATGATATGCTAAGGCCGTTCAACCTCTCGTTATGACATGCACTGACCACTAGGGGGCAGACGCTTCAACCAGTAGGTTAGCTTGCTGCTGGGGTATGGCTGATAGGGACTGAGCAATATGGGCCAGACATGCCCTGGAGCCCTCCCAAGTCCCTCCCCTGCTGCTCAACCTCCTACGTCTCTCCCCAGCCTGAGTGTACACCAGTGGGGTTTTTCAGCCTGGCCTGTGCCCTCTCACAACCTGGGACCCCTTGGGGGATGTCAGAGAGCCAGTTCTGCCCGATCCCACAGCCCAGGCTGAGGGAGCCCACTGGTGCACAAACTTGTGCACCAGGCCTCTAGTCTGAAATATTAGAGACAGTAAGACATCTAATGCCATTTGTAGGTCTGAGTGGCAATGTTTTCACTATGAGTTCTTCAATTATTTGAGTTTAATGAACCTTGTTGAATCAAACCAGAAATCTGTGATATCAGTTGAGAAATCAACAAATGTGACAAAGCCAGGGCATCAGGTATCTACTCTGCATTTCTAGCTTGTCCACCAATGTGGCTCAGATCTAAGATGCTGCCAATCCACTGATTCATGAATTGGCCCAGATTCACATCAATTCCAATTTTGGACTGCAAATCCCATTGTGAATCAAATTCCTCATTCTGATACTTTATTGGTGGTAGGGATAGGGAGCTATACACCATAATTAGATCAACACAACAATATATTATTGAGATTTTAAAACTAGATGAAATGAACAGACATCTTTCCATAATACATTAAGCTCAAATTAGGAGACATCAAATCAGCTGGTCAGGTGCAGGACTCCCCACAATAATAACAGCGTTTAGAGTTTTTAATAGTGCTCACTATGTGAGACACTGTTCGGAGTGTTTGACATGAATTACTTCACTAATCTTCCCCACAAGCCTAGGAGTTAGGTACTACCATCAGCAGCAATTTACAAAGGAGAAAATCCAGACACGGAGAGCGGAAGTGAACTTGCTAAAATCAACTCAGCTAAGTGGCAGAGCTATGATTTGAACCCTGGTGGTTTAGCATCTGAGCTACTGCTGCCTCTCATGTGATTTAGGATTAATGTAACAGAGTGAAAGAGCAGGCCATTGTAGACACTGTCACAGCCTGTGACCTCTACCCTGGCCAAAGGGCATCTGGAATTATTAAGGAGCCTTGGGGCCCTGACCTTGAATTAACCTAAGATAAGATCCGAGGCAAAGACTGCTAGCTGGCCTCCGGCATCCCAGCTCTGCTTCTTTTAATGAAGGAAGCCTGCAGGGGGAGCTGGGTACATGGCTGTCCAGTAAAATACTCTGTCGATCTTCACAACAGCTCTGTGTGGCCATGTGACTAAGCTCTAGACAACACCTGAAAAACAATGCATGTGAACAGAAGTGATGTGTTCAAGCTTCAAGTTATGCCCTTAAAAGGAGGGCCATGCCCTCGATTTCCTTCTTTTTTTTAAATTTTTCTTATTTTCACATTTTTTATATTACATAAAGCTTTACAAAGATTAGTACATATATCTCTTTTT
>PVJC01006303.1:0-55471 GCA_004026665.1 Murina feae | reverse complement strand
TATATATATATATATATATATATTAGAGGCCCTATATATATACACTAGAGGACCAGTGCACAAATATTTGTGCACTTGCGGGGGGAAGGGGGTCCTTCAACCCAGCCTATGCCCTCTCCCAGTCTGGGACCCCAAAGGGATGTCCACCCTTAGCACTGCTGAGGATGCAGGAGAGGCTCCTACCACCACCGCTGGACTAGCAACCATCAGTCTGGCTTGTGATTGAGCAGAGCTCCCCCTGTGGGAGTACATTGACCGCCAGGGACAGCTCCTGCATTAAGCGTCTGTCCCCTAGTGGTCAGTGTGTTTCATAGTGACCAGTCATTCCCAGTGGTTCTACTGTTAGGGTCAATTTGCATATTACCCTTTTGTTATATAGGAGAAACGCCTGGTGCACAGGTGGGGGTTGGCTGGTTTGCCCTGAAGGGTGTACTGCTGGGGTATCTGGCCAGCCTGGGTGAGGGGCTGAGGGCCATTATCAGGCTTGCCATGGCCATGGGCTGGAAGCAGGTATCTGGGATTTATTTAACTTCTATAATTAATACTTTGTTGCCTTGGCCCCGTTCAAAGCTGCCAGCTGGAAGCAGGTATCTTGGGTTTATTTACCTTCTGTAATTGAAACTTTGTTGCCTTGAGCAGAGCTCAGGGCCCACAGAGCAGGTGGGGATCTTGGCTTCCTCCTTCACTGGGGCAATGCAAGCCTCCTGCCTCACTACAGCTCCCTGATTGCCACCATCTTTGTGACAGAGTGAGGGTTAATTGTATATTACACTTTTGCCTGGACAGGAGACCCCCAAGGCCCTCTGATCACTGGCTTCACAGAGCCCAGGCCTCTGTGATCACTGGCTCTGATCCTGTCCACTGCCATTGCTAGCTCCACCCTTGATCCTCTGGCCAAGGCTAGAGGCCCGGGGAGGGGACCCCCCAGACCCCTGCTTTGCCAGCTCCAGTGGTGCCCAGAACCCTGCAATTGCAGGCTCCACCACTGCCCCTCTGATTGCTGGCTCCACCAGTGCCCAGACCCCTGTGATCTCCAGCCTTGCCCCTTCCCAGGCCTGAGGCCTCTGGCCCAGGCCTTATGCCTGGGTAGGGCACCCTCATACCCCTCCAATCACTGGCTCTGCCCCTGACCCCTCCAAGCACCAGCTCCACCCTTGCCCATGCCTAAGGCCTCTGGTGAAGACCTATGGCCTGAGCAGGCAACCCCCAGCCTCCCCTGATCACCCGTTCTGCCCCTTGGGCCCCCTGCCTCCCCCACCACCTACCTGGGTAACAGGCCTGACTATTTCAATGGCGGGGCTGAGCCAGACTGAGCACCACCATCTTGTGGCTATGGGGGCGGCCATCTTTGTGAAAGAGTGACACCTAATTTGCATATTACTCTTTTATTCAATAGGATGTGGTATGGGCACTGCCATCTTATGGCTATGTGGGTGGCCATCTTTGTGATGGAGTGATTTCTAATTTGCATATTACTCTTTTATTAGATAGGATATATATATGTATATATATATATATATATATATATATATAATTTCAAGTGTACATTTCTATAACATATATTTCATTGTATGTCCACCACCCAAAGTCAAATAATCTTTCATCACCAAAACATTTGTTCCCCTTTACTCTTTACTACATCCCCTAACCCCTTCCCTTTAGAAACCACCACACTGCTGTCTGTGTCCAAAGATTTCAGTTTTATATCCCACATATGAGCAGTGTTCTTAGCTTTTTCTGATGGAGTTATTTTGCTTAGCATACTATTTTTAAGGTCCATTCATGTTGTCTCAAAAGATAATATTTCATCTCTCCTTAGGTTGAGTAGTATTCCATAGTATATGTGTACCAAATATTTATCCAGTCTTCTACTGAAGGACACTTTGTTTGTCTCCATGTCTTGGTTACCATGTTGCAATAAATATAGGGATGTGTATATCTTTGCAAAAAATTTTCTTGAGTTCTTTGGGTTTATATCCAGGAGAGGGATTTCCAGGTCATATGGTAACTTTAGAATTGATTTTTTGAGGAATCACCACTGGGAATTGAGCCTTCAACCCAGGCATGTGTCCTTGACCAGAATTGAACCTAGGACCCTTTGGTCCACAGGCCAATGCTCTATCCCCCAAGCCAAACCAGCTAGGGCTCATTAATTTTTAGTGACTCAGAAAAAAAGGCATGAAATCTCTCATGGCTTGAAATAGATATCTGCATTATGAATAGGTTGGATTAATAGATCTCTAGATAGATTTTGAATCCTAAAGTCATATTACAGTTTGAGAATATTCAGGAATCAAAAATATAGAGTCCTAGTAAATGTAATCTAAGAAAAAAAATTAGCAGGACATCAATATTGTATCAGCACTAAGTTGATGGTGAAAAAAATATATAGAGACCAAATTTATTATTGACAGACGTAGTCCATGAGACAAAAATGTACTCAGAATAGTGTGTTTTTTGACTTTGGTTTTACATTTTCACAAGAGGCCTGGTGCACGAATTCATGTATGGGTGAGATCCCTTGGCCTGGCTGGTGATTGGGGCCAATTGGGTTCATCTCATCCAGTCTCAATAGGGGCTGATTAGGGCCAGCTAGCCAGGTGGAGGGACTGGGGAGGTTGGCTGTGGGAGTGCACTGACCACCAGGGGACAGCTCCTGCATTGAACATCTGCCCCCTCATGGTCAATGCCTGTTATAATGACTGATTGTAATGGTTGCTTAGGTTTTCATATATATATATATATATATATATATATATATATATATATATATATATACATTCATTGAATAGACTTGGTTGGAATACCACTTCAGAACCTTGCTGACATTATTGCCATGGTTGGCATCAAAATACAGCACTACTGACCTATGACCCCAGGTTCTGGACTCTGAAGTCATCCCTGTGATTGGTGTTTCCCACTGGCTGCTCCTAGCCAATGATTGAACATGGCAAAGATATTAAGGCAAGCCTATTCTGAGAAGATATATGACTCCTCTGGTGGTGAAGAATACCTAATGCTTGAAGAATACCTAATGACCTTGTCAAAATTTTCTGGGAACTGCACTGCATTTCAAGGTGCTTACCCTCAATTTCCCTCCTTACCTTTTTCCTTTACTCAGAGTCAGACATACCACATAATCTGACAGTATCAACCTCTACTGCAGTGGTTCTCAACCTTCTGACCCTTTAAATAAAATATAGTTCCTCCTGTTGTGGCCCAACCATAAAATTATTTTCATTGCTACTTCATAACTGTAATTTTGCTACTGTTATGAATCATAATGTAAATATCTGATATGTAAGATGGTCTTAGGCGACCTCTGTGAAAGCGTCATTCAACCACCAAAGGGGTCGCGACCCACAGGTTGAGAACAGCTGCTCTAGTGGCTTCCACCTTTTTAACTAACACAGGTGTTTCCCCTAATAAATCTCTCCCATATGTAATCCTCTCTTAAAATCTGTTTCTCATATTATTTGGAATAGTTGGTCATTTAAGATCCTTTATATTTCATTCAGTTCACTCATATTATCACAAGATAATGTGTAATTTATTTTGGTTACTATGGAAAAGAGATTATTATCTTATACCATATTGTTTATACAATGTATGTATTAAGTATTATGCTCAAGTCAAATTGCACAACTCATCACTCATTGATCTTTTGTTCATATCACTTTTGTTCAATTTATGCCCTCAACTTAAATTGTCCTCTCCATCCATATATATCTAATTCCCAAATCATTAATGTAGAGATAAAATTGAAATGAAGGGGGAAAAGTATCAGAAAATGTATGTCATAGATTCATGTGAAACGTACCAAGTGAGAAAGGATGTGAGCACTTCAGGGTGCATAAATATCTTAATTCAAAACACATATAAATCAAGTGAAGTAGCATCTATTTAGAATTAAAAACGTTATTGTAGTTTTTTTTTCTGTTTAAGACTACTAGTACACTTAAATATTTTCTCTTTGAATGACCATCAATATTCTTATTTTTCATATGTCCTATTCTGGACAGAAGTATTATGTGGTTAGGTACTCTCTCTCATCCATATTGCATGGAATCTGGCACCTTGGGTATCAGCAAACTTTAGTTAAATTTTAAGAAATGTTTATTTACTCATAGCTAGGGGTCATATCAAGTAGAAATTGGCCATAGAAAAAGTTTGGCCTTTTTAAGTGTAGTGAGAAGCCACTTATAGATTCTAGGCAGGCATTGACAAAACAGGATGTGTTTTATATTGATTGCAATGGGTATTCTGTGGAGAAGGTATTGGGGTTGGGATCTGAGACCTGTTCTATAATTAAATATTGCATTTGCTATTGCAAAGCACTGCAGTTACACTATAGCGGTTATCACTGTAAGTGACTAATCATGTGTCCTCTTTCTTTAGAAACAGTCACTCCATCATTTTCCAGCATTAATAACTAATCTGTAATCTAATCTGTGGCATGAAACTGGTGATAAAGACATTAGGGTCTCAGGAAGTAATGACCGTTCTCAGTTTAATCCAGATCAGTAACTGTGATGCGGGGAAATCAATTCAGACTGGCAGGAGTAGAAATTAGGCAATGGAAATCTAATGGTGACCACCCCTCTCAGGCCCTGGCTTGGCCTGATAAATGGCATTTCTTCAAAATTCACAGGATATATTTCTTTTCCTATAATCTTTAGGATTTATTTCTTGCTTCCTCAGCAAGAGTGCATCTTAAAGAAATCTTAGGCAGAGGTATATGGCAGCAGGCTTCAGAGATTCTGCTATTTGTTTTAAATACTGTAACTTCATTATTTAGATGAATGCGGGTCCCTAGACTATAAAACATGAATAAATAAGAAAACAAAACCTATTCCAAAGCTGAGCCTAAATGACACTGTCTCAGATTAACTATGGTTCTTATCCCCTCCATTAGTGCAAGTAATCGAGTGTTTTTATTTGAAAGTGCAAGTTTATCTCATTGTTCCATTACAGGTAATAAAAGTGACCTATGTGAGGATATTAGATTAGTGCTTGTTGCTTGGTATTCACCTTCTGCTTAGAAGGTGTGAAATTGTTAACTCGTTCAAATTAAGTCATTATCCAGTTATGTAACAAATAGACTTGCGCTTAAAAATCTCAGCTAAGCAGGTGCAGAGAGAAAGAAGCAGCTCCATCAGATGCTTCAGGAGACCCTTTCTACTGCTGCTTGTTGTTGTTACATATCATTAGCAATGATATTAACTGCTCATACAGAGGAAACTGGGAGAAATCAAGCATCCTGCGTAATCTCCTTAATACTATTTTAAGTCTAAGGAAAAGTAGGCTCTGGTTCTTTGTTTATTAATAATCTATAGCCCTGTCATTTTGAATCTTCTTATTGCTGATAAGTAGATATATGAGGAACACTGATGCACTAGTAGGCTTGGGCTGGCATGACAAGATACCATGAACTGAGTGCCTTTATTTATTTTTTAAAGAATTGTTTAAAATTTATTTTAGAGAGAGGATGGAAGGGAGAGGGAGGGAGAAAGGGAGAAAGGGAGAGAGGGAGAGAGGGAGAGAGGGAGAGAGGGAGAGAGAGAGGCAATGTGAGAGAGAACCATGGATCGGTTACCTCCCACGCACACCCCGATTGGGGATTGAACCGCAAGCTGCGTATGTGCCCTGACTAGGAATGGAACCTGCCATCTTTGGGTGTATAGACAACACTCCAACCAGCTGAGCATTGGCACTAACAGAAATTTTCCTGCCAAAGACCATTTGGATAGTTATAACATCCAATTTTGCAGGTCATACAAAATTATCGACTTAAAAATTAAGCTGCTGTATTTGGTTAATCATTTAATTAACTCACCCCTAATGCCTGGGCAGGGCCAGACCAGATGATTTTGGGGGCCTTATGTGGCCCACTGGCCAGACTTTCCCCAACCTGCAAGGTAATGTACTAGGTATACACTGCTATTAAGATATGTTGTTCAGGTTGCTAAGTTGATTTCTTGCCAAACCTTTTTTTTTTCAAGAAAGTTTACACAGAATATAAAGACCTTCCTAAAGTATTAACAACATAAAACCCTCAAATATATTTTACTTTGCAGAATTGTCACATCAAGGTACACACCGAAGTATACAGTAATAATCAAAGGCCCTTTTATAGTATGATGCTGAGTATAACATAAAACATTAAGTATTCTAATACTAACAATTATCTATTTCTTCTCTTTCTCTCCTAGGTGAGTAACTGAAGGTTAAAAATCAGAATTCCTGCATATGAAGTATTATATGTTTTTTTATTGGTGTCCTGTTGGTAAGTAAAGAAACAGCCTTGGCTTAGATTGAATGCTGAAACATACTAAGATACAAATTAGTGAGCTGGAGCACTCTGTTACTGAGAGTCATGATCAAATCTCTGAAATCTATTTGAAGTTAGGCACAATAGTGTTGGGGGGAAATATTTTCTTATATTTTAGTTTGTAATTATGCCATTCAGATCTAGCACATATGTAAATTTGGGTGCTTTATACTTGAACAATTGTAATATGCTTTGACATAACTATTGTCCATGGATTTTAGATGGTTTGAAAGCATAAATGGAGATATGATTTTGACTATTTTAGTTATTAAGGCTGAAGAATCAATTAAATTGTGAAAAATAATATTACATTAAAAATCAGAAATAAAGACTTTTTACTGATTTTTTTAAACCTTTAGAACTTATATTTTTCATCTTGGAAATATAACAGACCTCACTTTTTATGAAATTAATATTAAATAATATTAAATATAGCTAAAATGAAATACACTTAGCTGTGGCTTAATGTTTAAAAAAATAAAGAGATGAATGAATTATTCTTAAAATTAGAATAGAATTTTTTTGTGTTTATCTTTATTAAATGAGGTTTTATAGAATTAGGGAATTGTTTTTCCCCCATTCATTTTTTAAACAAATGATGATTTGTTATAAGATATTAAAAATATTTTCAATAAGTAATTGTTCAAAATTATTTCAGAAGACAAAACATCTCTTACAGTATAATCCAAATGTCAGGAAAGTCTTTTTATTAAATATTAATTGTATTCATGGAGGTTATTAGTGCACATTGAAATTTATGAGCTGGAAATCTACTTTAAATATTAAAATATTAGTTCCCTTAAGATTTGATTATAACATTAATAAATTATATTATTTAAAGAATATATTCCAGAGAAAGTAGAATGAATGAGATTTCTGGCATTTTGCCATTTTTTAAGGAATTTTTTTGTTTGTTTGTTTGTTTCTGGTTTATTAGCATTCGTAAAATGTGATATTGGTTTTGTTACCATATTTAAGTGCAGTATGATGATAAATATTTTAGATAATAATTTTTTATGTTATTACTTTACTGAATGTGTTATTATACATGGAAGTGGATGGAGGGGAAATAGGCTTGTATTTTCTGAGTTTATATTTTGATATGCCCGCTTTTAGCATGATAAATTGCTTTTAACTTGAAAAAAACAATTTCTTGAAATAATTTACTTGTGATATAATTTTGTGTTTATTTCGGTTTGTGAAAATTATTTGAAAAGGTCATAGTAATTACTTTAACAAATGCGAATTAATGCTATTATATCTCAACTTAAGGCAAAATGATTATTGTCCATAAAATATCTAATTAGAATGACACCATTGACACATTCCAGCTCATCAGACTAGGTTAATGGCTCTTAATTTGGAAGCAATAAACATAACAAAATGAGTGGTTGGGAGGGGATATTCTAGTAGGACTCAGTGTCTGAGCTTGGCTTAGCATTCTCAATGCTGCAAAGTTCCCAGGTCACTTCATTTGAATGTAAGCTGAGTCAAAGTCTCTTTATTTGCTCAGTCTACCAAAATACTAGTAACAACAGAAACGGGTTGGTTTGTGTTATAGATATACATATTATTTTGAAATTGTCATCACTTTAATTTTATCACAATATTTACTGATAATCATGTGTATCAAAATCAAACAAATTAGCATAAATTTTGAATATATAGTAAAGTAAGCTAAGTATTAGAACTGAACCCCTTTCAATATCTAAGAATGAGTTGCTGGGCATTTGTTTGTTTAATTATACATGTGTAGATTTAATTTACTCTTGAGATTAGCAGCAAAGGAGCAATAACATTTTATTAAACACCATAAGCCTAAGAGTATTACCTCTGTGTAACATCAGCAAAAGTCCAGTGCTCAAAAAATAACAGAATATTAAAAAGGAGATTATCCTATAGATAATACGATATTCCTTATTGAGGAAATACATGATTAGGTGTTGATTTTGAAGAATATTTTGGCTTTATGAAAATAACACTTTGAAGAAAAGAATTATTCCAGGCACCGGGTTTTAAAAAGAAGCTTAACCCAACTGGTGGGGCTCAGAGGTTGAGAGTCAATCTACGAACTGGAAGGTCACAGTTGATTCCTTGTCAGTGCACATGACTGGTTTGCAGGCTGGATCCCCGGTGGGGGCGTGCAGAAGGCAGCCAATCAATGATTCTCTCTTATCATTGATGTCTCTCTCTCTCTCCATGGCTCTACTTTCCTCTCTGAAATCAGTAAAGATATATTTTAAGAAAGCTTAAAGTTGAAATGTATTCATTAGGAAAATTTAGATTCCTAAAATATTTTTCACTTGCTGAAAATGCAATTCTTATTTCAAACATACTTGGTTTATAAGATAAACTCAGGATTATATCAACCAATTGAAAGTTCTTTATGGTTTAAGAATGAGAAATAAACAGTTTAAATACTCAGCTGGTCAATGAACTATCTATAATAATAAAAGCGTAATATGCTAATTTGACCCGACATCCTTCTGGACAACCTTCCAAAGGAAGCCAGGGCTGGAGGGGAGCCAGGTTCCCTGGTGCCAGAGGGAAGTCTGTGCTGGCAGCCAGGGGACAGAAGGCCTGCATGAATTTTGTGAATCGGGCCTCTATTAGTTGATAAAATAATTTAGATTAATTATAGCAATTAGATAATATCACTAAAATTAGTAAATATACTTACTTTTTGATAGATAAACATAAAAATACTATTTTATTTATATACATTTTCAAATTTAAAATAAAAAATAATATTTTCGTCACATTCAAGCATATGATCTAATTTATTAAAATGTTACATATCTGGAGGATTTTATTCTATAAAGAAAAGCTATAGAATTCTACTCTATATCCAGACCTAACATAAATAGAGATTTTCTTGAAAATATTCCTAATTCAATCTCCTTCTCTAGGTCTGTCTTTTGAGTGTCTTGTGAAAGGTCACTCAGCTAAATATAACTGAACAGCTGCATCTCCAAGATAACACTTCATAGTCAAGCATGTTATTTCTTATATAGTTAAGAAAATCAGGATTTCAATTTGAATATCTCTTACATAAAATTTGGGCATCAAAGAAAGAATCTTTATACGAAGTTTTATGTATTCTCATGAAGTTGTGTAAACTTTTGAGTTATAACTTTTCTACATAGACTCTTTAAGTATCTACATGTCAGTAAAATAAATATAATTAAAATAAGTGAGATTAATATTTAAAGGTAAGTGTACCTATTTAGAAAGAATAGGCTTGCTCTGTCCCACAAATTCACAAATAAATGTATAATTCAAGAGTCATTTTTAGTTAAAAGGTAAATTAAATTAAACAGAAAAGTTTTATTTTTCTTAAAAACATTTATTTCTACTATATTTCAATGGCATTGCCTATTTTGTTTTTAAATAGTTATTGATAAATATATTTGAATTATTTGTTTAATAAATGATGCTTTCTAGAATTCTAGATATTGTTCAATGAAAAGCACTAGGCATTGCATCTCTATTTACAGCCTGCTGTTTCTGACTTAAATTATTAAATTATCATCTGGAAAGTAAGTTAATGTAACTGAAGTTATAATACTTATCACATTAGGTATGTACCCAAATAATTAGAAGGTCGTATCCAAAGAACTATCAAGCATATATTAACATTGTCAAGTCTTCATTACTAAAAGCACTAATTACTTGTCCAAAAGTAATAGTACTTTGCATTTATAAAGTACTTTATATTCTTTTAAGTGATTTTGCATGCATTACTCATTTGGTCTTGATAGAAGGAGGCAACATATTCAATTGTCCAGATGGAATTAGAAACAGTGTTCAGCCATAACTAATATCCCCTCAAGCCAAAGTGAATATATATCTGGTGGAGACCTGTTTATAATAATGGAAGGAAAAATCAACATCCCCAGTTCTATTAGGATCAGACTTTTTGGGAATATGCCCATTCTACTCTTCATGTCCTTTTTATATTTCTTATCAAGTTAGTTACTATCAGAACAAAATTCAGTTAATTTATTCTGATAGATCAGACACAATCATTTTCTTAATTGCCATTTAAATGTTTAATAGACACACATTTATAGGAAAAGCATTATCGAATTAATTATTTAATCCAAAATATATTGAGTATCCCTTCTTTTAACATCTTAAAAAAAAGGACTCTAGTAACTGAATATTGTTAAAAATCAGAAGCTAAATTTTAGACTATGTTCTACATTAATAACCTAAGTTTCTAAGAAAAACTATCCTACCTTTTAATATGGATTTAACTGTAAATACGTACAAAAGCCATTTATCTTTGAGGAGGCTGGGTATGTGGTTAATCATGCTGACTATTTTTTTTAAGTTTTCACTTTATTATTGGCAGAAAAGCTCAGCAACATGCAAGGCTTTGTACTTGACTGAAGGATAATGTCTCTCTTGGGTGCTTTTGAATAAAGAAAGGCAAACCTCAGCCAAAAATCTTGAGCATTCAAAGGTTTTAAAACAAGCATCAACTGGATGTTCTCTGGCTCGACTTATTTAAACCAAATACGCGAACTTTTTTATTCATCTAATTTTGACAATTTCAGATTAAATAATATTACATAAAATTGTAAAGTTTTGGTTCATTTGCTTTATTGACTTTGAAAAAAAGAAAAGCATTGTGAAAACAGTTTCTGGATCAATACTTTGGGTTATGTTAATAACTATTATTTCTCATTAGTCATCATTTTTCACATTCTAAGCTGTGATTTAGATCAAGCGCATCTGTATATGCCATAAGATACAATTTCATTCCTTTCCACCATCATCCCTGAGTAGCTTCTTTCATAAGACCCCAGGGATGTTAAAAGTTTCTGAGATTGTTTACTACATTATATTTACTTGGAAACACCCTCCTTCCCAGCTCATCACCATCCTGATACAAGCATTTATTTCTTAAACTTTGAAAACTATAAAGGAAACATGAATAGGCTTTGATAATTCTTTATAAAATCTAGCCAGATGTTAGAGTTGGGAGAATAATTAGAAATAATGAATAGTTTGATATTTTTAGCCCACAAAGAAACTAGAGTGGATTATTCCTTATAATCGTATCTCATTTACCAATAATACCTGGAAAGCAATATTAGTCTCTAGTCCTACAATGGTCACAATAGCATGATTCTTCACACGCAGGTGTCTTGCGGGGAAAACCAGACAAATCTCTACAGAACGAGGGAAATCCGGGCAACCATAATGAAGTTGCCATGAGAACCATTAGAGGAAAAAATGATCCTGAAGTGCTTTTCATAAGTCTGGATCAGAGCTTTGTGGATTCAAGAACCTGCAACAAATCTGTAAAATATTTGGAGAATCAAGTGTCGACTAAATGAGGATTCAGCCTGAGACTTTCCTCTCTATTCTTTACCTTTTCACATCTGTATATCTGGTCTCCCTTGGAACTGACCATTTGATCAATTAATAGTAAATGACTCTTTGCTACTATGTTTTCTTCATAAACATACTTCTACTTTTCCTCCTGGATTTAATGGCGTATAAATCAGTTGCAAATAAAATTGACTATTTATACATGAATTAGCTATCATACTACATAAACTATGATGGGCCAGTGTGTTATATGCTTTTGACTGCACTATTTTCCGCTTCCCAAGAGCCAAACAAGAGAGACGTTAATAACACATTCTCAAGTAATAGAAGCTCACAATGGTTAATTAAGAACCAGAAGTTATCTAGTTGGTAAGTGTAGAGGAAGGAATTAAACTTCAGATTTGTCTTATTCCAAAGTCCACAATTTTTCCTACATTTGCACTGTGTAATCTATAAACTTAGTAGGTTGTTAATTATTAATGTAAATAAGATAGTGTGTGTGTGTGTGTGTGTGTGTTAAATGCTACTCTCAAATTTTTCAAAAGTGGTCATTGGTATTGAGGTGTATTGAATAAATAAATAGTACTAAGTGACATGTAAGTTAAAATTAGGATAAATTTAACACTTGTTATTTGAAATAAAAAGAAACTCTAGAGAACTGAAAAATATAAATTTACAAGGTGAATCATTTTAATAATGAATAAATCAGAGTTTGTAAGAAGTTAAATGGAATTCTACTAAATATACTTCAAATATACAGTTATATGCTTGAACAGACTATGCATCTAATAATTAAGTCAGAACATATTGTGAAAGAAAAGCAAGAGTTGAACTGTCAGTGAGTAAGGTATTCAGGAAAAATAATTTCCGCTTCATATTTGCCTTTAGATTTCTCCAATTTGTTTACAGATTATATTTTTTAGTGTTGTTTGCATGAGAGAGAGAAAAAAAGTATCACTATTGCTCTTTGGACTTTTATTGATATTGTGTTATTTTACATATATTGATTTGCTACAAAATCATTTTAACTTACAGTTTAATCACTTCATGATGTATTGATGTTTAATAGGATCTAAAGCTTTATTACCTGACATGCAGAAATTCAGTTAAAATTGTTAAGATATATAACAATTTATAATGAGAAACCCATTATTGCAATTGCTATAGCACATGATGTTGGCTATTATAGAATAAATGGTATGTCTAAAAATATGATTAACAAGTCATATTCTGAAAAGGACAGAATGTAGAGATGTAAAATGATTAAATTATGTTAATTTTACTGTGACTGGCACATCAAGAATATCCTATATAATAAAAGGGTAATATGCAAATTGACCCTAACAGCAGAACAACTGGGAATGACTGGTCACTATGACACACACTGACCACCAGGGGGCAGATGCTCAATGCAGGAGCTGCCCTCTGGTGGTCAGTGTGCTCCCACAGGGTGAGCTCTGCTCAGCCACAAGCTAAGCTGATGGCTGCCAGTACAGTGGTGGTGGTGGGAGCCTCTCCTGCCTCCTCAGCAGAGCTAAGGATGTACTACTGCAGCTTAGGCCTGCTCCACACTGGCAAGTGGACATCCCCTGAGGGATCCCAGGTTGCCAGAAGGATGTCTGACTGCCAGCTTAGGCTTGATACCATGGGGAGCGGGCCTAATCCAACGGTAGACATCCCCTGAGGGGTTCCAGACTGCGAGAGGGCACAGGCTGGGCTAAGGGACCCCCCCACAAGTGCACAAATCTTTGTACACCAGGCCTCTAGTCTACAATAAAACAAGTATGGTCTTGTAAGCTTTTCCTTTCTATATAATAAAGAACCAGAATTATAAGGAGTGATAACCACCAAAGGCTCCACCAGCCCGGAGGTCAGTCCTGGGTTGCTGTGGCGACCCAGCACTCTCTGGGACTTCTGTGGGTGCCCCATCCAGCACAGAGTGCCTAGGAGGGTGCAGATCAGGCCCAGAGAGAGGCCTGCAGAGAGAGGCAAGGTTTGATCCATAATCTCTGTGGCAGCCATTCATCAGAACTTGCCTCTTTCTCTTCCGGCCAATAGCTGTGCCTCCATTTCTCTGCAGGGTTGCTGATCAGCCCCACCTTTCTGATCAGGCCCCATTGATAGGCCCAGAGACTGGCATAGAAACTGACCAATCAGAACCAAATTTGGGTCAACTGTGAGGCTGCCTAGGAAGTGAAGCTTTTGAAGCTGACTGGCATAGAAACTGACCATCAGAACCAAATTGGCTGTCAGAGATGGGCAGTTGGAGGCAAGATCAGTCCTGCAGGGGAGGGCAGTTGGGGGTGATCAGGCAGGCAGAGGCAGTTAGGGGTTATCAGGCAGGCAGGCAGGTGAGTGGTTAGGAGCCAGCAGTCCCAGATTGTGAGAGGGGTGTCTGATGGCCGATTTAGGCCCGATCCTTGTGAGATCGTGCCTAGACCAGTGGTCAGACATCCCCCAAGGGATCCCCAATTAGAGTGGGTGCAGGCCTGGCTGAGGGAACATCCCCCCTCTGTGCATGAATTTTGTGCTCCGGGCCTCTAGTCTATATGTATAAAAGCCTAAGCAACCATTATGACTGGATGACCGGCCAGTAGCTATGATGTGCACTGACCACCAGTGGGCAGGCGCTCAACACAGGAGCTTCCCCTTGATGGTCAGTGCCTCTCACAGCTGGCCAACCTCCCTTGGTCCCTCCCCCTGGCCAGCCGGCCCCCATCAGCCCTGATTGGCTCTGATCACTGGCCATGTGGAGGGACCCCAGCCATGCACAAGTTCAAACACCAGGCTCTAGTGTATTGATAAAGAAAAATCAAATATTTATTCTCAAATCAATAAATAAGGAATTTAAACACAAAATATAAAATAAGAGATTTGAAATGACCTTTTTCTATTTACAGTAGATGTATCATAAGAATATTTCAAACAGTTTTTCTACAGTAAGGTTATAATTCATAGAGGATTTCAGGAGTATTTGCATTTGATTCTATATTGAACAAATACTTAGAATTATAAAATAATTCCAAGGGATTTGTCTTTTTCTAAAAAAACCACTTAAATATATAAAATCGTATTTTTGTACTTGAGTTAATTATATATTTATATAAAGTACTGTAAATTAGTTTTGTAACTCCAATTTAAAATATATTTTCCTAAATATGTAAAATTCACTGTTCAGTTTGAATTGTGTGAATTGTTTTTGTTCTTCATTCTCCTTTTGACAAACTCAGGTTTCTGAAATGTTTGCTGATGCTAATTTCACTACTTTATTTTCTTCCTCTATCAGGATGGGTAATTGAAAATGAATGGAAGTGTATTCCTAATTAATTTCAATTCAATAAATATTTACCAAGTGTGTGTTATAATATAAACTATAGTGGATACAACAGAGATTCTAGTTCAGTGTCTTATGTAAAGTAGATATAAGCTTCTAAATATACCTGAATAATTTCACTTCAGTTTTATTCATTAAAATTATTAAATTCAACCGAAAATTCATCCTCTAACATTACAAGAAACTACCCTCTTATTTTAACATTTAATAATCCTCATTTGCTCTATATTTTAATATAAGTATTATTTGTTGATGCATTTTTTCTGGCAAAAATCTAAAATGTAATATTTTAAATATTTTAATATTAATTACACCTTTTTGTTTAAATGAAATGTAAATAATCTTCTTACATTGGATACAACACAATTGCTTTCTGAATTTTCTCTCATAGTCCTTATGAACCCCCACCCAATTCATATTCGTATTTATTCATTTAACAAATGTTTATTCATTACATGAATGTTTATTAACTGCCTCCTGTGACCATACCAGTGAGCTAGGTGAGAATTTGTGTATTCACTGTCTTCAAATAAGGATGAGCAGCAGGCAAACAAAATTTTAGGTCTGAAGTAGGTTAAAAATATAATAGAAATAATAACCATGTTGAGATTACTTGTAATCTGTAATTTGGTTATAAATAAAATGTTTCATGAAAGCATGGCCCATTGGCATAAATGAAAATTTACCAGATGTCATTTTTTTGGGTATGCCCAGCAAATCAGCTTCCTCATCATGAGTGTGCTCAGTCACAGAGATGGCTGAATTTGATCTGGATGGAAAAATAGCAAAAAATACGCAACCTGATTTTTGAACAGAAATTATTATAGAATTGATAACATTTATGAAAAAGTCTTTAAATTATAGGGTAATTACTTAATATAAATTTTTATAGCTGTTTAATCTTTGTTGCTACATAGTACAACTGAATACTTGTTATATTATATTGTGGGACAAAAGAAACTGCAGTTACCAAACTATTTCCATATATTATTGTTATTTTAATATTTTCATTTATACTTGATTTAATTTTATTATATAAAATGTTTATATAGTAGTATCTTCACAAAACACAGTTATTGCTGTGGTTTGTATTTAAATCAGGTCTGAATTTTCAGCATTTTTTCAAACTTAGTTAATTCTATTTTAATGTAATTTTAGGTATTTAAGATAAAGTGGGTCAATAACAATATAAAAATTTTATTTGGTAGCCCATCCAGAATAGTCTTACCTTTTTCTTCTTTTTCTATAGTAGTTATCTAAGTAAAGTAATGTTTTTACAAAACAGTCTCACCACTTACATAACTGGCAGAAAATTACTAGAATTTACAATACATAGCGCATATAATGGCTTGAGTAGCTAGTTAAGTCATGGTTGAATCAATATTAATATTGTCCATATTAATTGAGCCATTCCCTTAAATTGGTATTCTTTCACATTGCTAGAATATCTTCCTTAGAAAAATTGCTCTTTTGTTTGTTTGGGATTTTTACTAATTTAAAACCAAAATAGCATATTATAGGTCTTCTTCCATATAGAACAAAATAGAGAAATACTACCTCATATTTTTAAAGAAATTTATACAATTAAAATTTTTGACTTGGTGTAATTTTTCCTAATCTCAATCACTCATAATTTTTGGAAGTGTACAAGGAGATAATGGAAAATTTTAATGGATTAAACAGACTTTTGTGATTAATACATTCAAAGTTATTAACTCTAATATTCCTTCAGGTTGCTTATCATTGTAACATAACTAACTTGCAATACAGAAAAAGAGAGAGCCTCTATAAAGGAACCTCATTAAATGTCTATTGGATTCTACAATGGCCATACTGACAATCACATAAAATAGCACAAGTGAAGTAAATTTTTTTATATCTGAACATTTTTAATTCACCAATATTTTGTTAACAGGTAATTATTTTATATTGTAAATGCAAAACATGCATTATAGATTATAACTTATGTTACTTCATCATGTTAGCTTCTTCTTCTTTTTTTTAGCTAATACTTCTATCTGTCCTTGAACTATTTAATAAAATAATTTCACTAGCTCAATCTAGTGAAATCTAGCCCCAAGTAGTAAAGCCAATTTAACTCCTGCTTTTAAAAGTCAAGAAGAAATGAAATTTATTTAGACTATCAGAAAATTGTATTCATTATATAAATATGCAATTGCAGTAAGCTATGTTATGTTTAAGGTATACTTTTCTGTTTATTTAAACCAGCAGCTAGAAAAAAATCCTACTAAAATTTTATTGAAAAAAACTAGAAAGCATTTTATTTCTCTATGTATAGAGAATAAAAGTATTAATGGTGTTTAAAGTTACTTCAAAATAAATGTGCCTGGAAATGAGAATGTTATTATCTAGGCAATACATATCTATATAAGTTTAGCAAATACATATTAAACACATTAGATAGAGTCTTATGACATTGCCACTCTCCAACCATTTTTGAACTACAAAAACAGTATTTTCAGATGGTTTAATGTAATATATTCTATCTGTGAAAAGAATTGCTTAAAAAATGAAGATATGTGTTAAGATGAAAGCACAGTAGTAGGTATATATTTTGTTTTGTATAAAATTGAGTAATAACACTAATTTAAATATAAATAATAAAACCAAAATTATATTACTAATTAAAATCTAAGATCTCTTTTTATAGATGCACAATTATTTTGGTTGTATAATACTAAATACATATGGATTATTTGATAATTCTTAGTTACGAGTCTTCCTTATTTTAGTAATTGTGTGGGAAAATGTTTATTAACTATATTGAATTCATTCGAATAAAAATAGCATGCTGAGTGATGAATTTTATAATGTGTTAGAGATTTATGTTCATGTGAGGGGGTGTCTACTAGTATGTTGCTCTTTTTATTCTATAGGATTATTGTGAAGTTCCAGTACATGTAAAAGCTATTTTCTCTAGTTTTTCTTTTTCTCTAATTTTTTTGTGATTGGATTTTTGATATTTAATTCCTTCCTCTTTTAGGAATTAATCATGGCCTATACTTTTCAATTAAGTTTCAATTTTTTAAAAGTGTTTTGTTTTGAAAAATGCTATTTGTGAATAATTTTTCACTTTTCCATTATTTGTGTCATCTACTTTGTCTGCCTCATAGATAACATGGTAATAAATATTCCCAAGATTTATATTCTCTAAACATTTCTTTCAAGGCATTACTTTTTCAATAATAAACTCCAAAATGTATTATAACATAATCTGTGGTCTCTGGTTCCAACTTGAAAATTACAGAGATAAAAATATTACAGAGAGAGACAAAAATATTGATTTAGACACAAACCATATAATCTGAGAACTGACTTCCATCAATTATATTACCAATACAGCAAGCTTTTTTGTTCTCTTTTATAAGATTACTAGGGGCCCGGTGCACGAAATCCATGCACGAGGGGTGGTTGGGGGTCCCTCAGCCCAGCCTGCCCCCTCTCACAGTCTGGAACCCCTCAGTGGATGTCCTCTGATGGCCCCAGTCTGCCAGGCGCCTTTCGTGTGTGTGTGTGTGTGTGTGTGTGTGTGTGTGTGTGTATCGCCACTGGGGACCTGCCCCCAGCCACATCTGAGGCTCAGAGCAGTCCTCCTGTGTGTGTCTACCTGCTGGGGGCTTGCCCCCAGGCACACAATCGAGGCTTGGAGCAGGCACCCCCTCTATGTTGATCTCTCAGACTCTTGCCCTCCCCTGCATGTTGTTCTCTTTTTTGAGCTGTGGCCAGGGCTGGGTGCTGACTGCCTCCCAAGCTTGCCTACTGCCCATCTTCCTCCAGCCACCAGGAAGCAGGGAAAACCCCGCTTCATGGTCAGGCCAGCCTTTTCCTGTTCTCTGATCCCTGGAAGGGAATGGGAAGCCCCCAAGCAGGCTCCCAGCCCTCAAGAGCTTGCTTTCCCACTCCTCAGTGGCCCCCAAAGGGCCTAGGCAGCCGCCAAGCAGGCTGCTGACTCTTTCCCAATCACCGGTCCCCTGCTGCCTTCCTTTCCCACTCCCTGGTGCCGCCAAGGGGTCTGGGGACCCGCCAAGCAGGACCCCGGCCACTTCTGCCTTGCTTTCCTGCTCCCCGGTGCCCCACAAGGGGCCTGGGAAGCCGCCAAGCAGGCCGAGACCCCCCACCACCTCTTACCGGCTCCCCGGTGCCCCTCAAAGGGCCTGAGTAGCCGCCAAGCAGGCCCCCGGCCCCCACTGCCTCTTTCCCACTCCCCGGTGTCCCACAAAGGGCCTGGGCAGCCGCCAAGCAGGCCGCCAACCCTGCCACCTCTTTCCCACTCATGGATTCTGGGTCCTGCACTGTTCCGCCCTGCAGCCGCTCTGTGCACTTGGGAGGTCCCTCAGCCCGGCCTGTGCTCTCTCACAGTCTGGGACCCCTCTGGGGATGTCCACCTGCTGGCGTGCCTGATCAGCCTGGGTGAGGGGTTGATGGCTGTCGTGCAGGCTGGCCAAGCCCCCCAAGAGCATCCCTCACCCCATTGGGTTGTGGCCAGCGTGGGTGACGGGCTGATTGGCACTTTTAGGCTTTAAGGCTGCCCACAGCTCCCATTGACCCAATGTCCCAGCAAGGCTGGCTGGACGCAGGTTCTGGGGTTTGTTTATCTTCTATAATTGATACACTGTTCCTTTAAGGCAAGGCCTAGACATGTAATGAAACCTCCTGTCTGCTTCACCTCACCTCGCGGCTCTATAATGACACAATGTTACTTAGTGGTGAGGCCCCGGCTGCTGTTTCCTTCAGCTCCCGAGGATTCTATGATTGTTATTATGTTGCAAACGTGTGTTTTGCTTGAGGATAAGCGGAGCAGAGCGGGGCTGAGTTTCACTTTCACTCTTGCTGCAATGGAAGCTGCCGTTTACTCAGGTCCGTGAGTGGCAGCCGCCATGTTGGCTGGGCTAATTTGCATACAGTCTCTCTGATTGGCTGATGGACATGGCTTACCCCATCCCAGAGAAATGGTTAATTTCAATGTTACACTTTTATTAGTTAAGATTCTTAAACTACTAAATTAAATTTGGAAATATAACTACAATGAAATTATTTGAAACAATTAATCCCAGAGACAAAACTCTGTGTTATCAGCTCAATTTGCAATAAGATCCTTTGGTTAAATGTTCATTATCCTATCTAATAAAAGAGTAATATGCAAATTAGCTATCACTCCATCACTCCGTCACTCCGCGACAAAGATAATGGTGCCCATAGCGGCCGGGGCAGGACACTGGTGGCATCAACCCGGCAATGTGAGCCTATCAGGCAAGTGCACCTGCAGGCAGCACCCAGCAGGGCATGCTTGGCTGTCTTCCTTATGTGAAGCAGGCAGGCCCCAAAGAGAGCAGAGAACCACAGGGAGTGGCTCAAGCTGTCAGTACGACATCCTCTGAGGGCTTCCAAATTGGAGAGGGTGCAGATTGGGCTGAACCCCTCCCCCCGTGCACACATTTCATGCACTGAGCCTCTAGAAGAAATATACAAATGAAACCATTTGTAGAATAGTATCCTTTATGGAATTAGGAAATAGGTGGCCCTTCTTATATGAAGGCAAGGAAACCACATTTTGTTACCACCAAAATATGTTCCTCTTTTATTTTTTTAATATATTTTATTGATTTTTTACAGAGAGTATGGAAGAGGGATAGAAAGTTAGAAACATCGGTGAGAGAAACATTGATCAGCTGCCTCCTGCATACCTCCTAACTGGGGATGTGTCTGCAACAAGGTACATGCCCTTGACTGGAATCAAACCTGGGACCCTTCAGTCTGCAGGCCGACTCTCTTTCCACTGAGTCAAACCGTTCAGGGCATATGTTGCTCTTTTTATTCTATAGAATTATTTTGTCTTATCTTATATTTAAAAATAATTGTCAGTTAATTTACACAGAAGGAACTCCAAATTTAGAAGAAATCATGAAACCTCAGTATAACCTTTAAAAATGTATTCTCTAACTATAGAGTTGGAAGGATTATTAGGTCAACATTAATGACATTTCCTTTACCTGGTAATTTATAGATTTTTTCTCATAATGGTCAATATCTCTAACTACCATATCAAGAATTTGTCATTTTAGCACTTTTGGAAGTTCAGCAGTTCCCATCAACTCTCATAAGATTGGGAGAATAAAGTAATCAAAACTAGCCCATAATGAGAATAGTTGACAAGTATTGTTCTGATCACGGTTGTTGGCATCTCAAGTGTTGTTTTTCCTCTTGACCCACCACACAAAGATAGCTACAGCTTATACAATCTATCATGAATGCCTTAAACCAATATGATTGGCTTATGTTAACATATGATAGCAATTATTTTGATATATACTCAAGGAAAAGTAGAATTCCATAGATCGTCTTTAAAATCCCCAAGGTTTTAAAGATGAACTGATGTGAGATTTTATTCAAATGCTAGAGGACTGGTGCATGAAGTCATGGATAGGTGGGATACCTTGGTTTGACTTGCCATTGGGGCTGATCGGGTCGGCTGGCTAGGGAGAGGGACCACGGGAGGTAAGTTGACTGGCCTTGGGAGGTTGGCTGTGGGAGTGCACTGACCACTAGGGAGCAGAGCCTGCATTTTGCATCTGCTCCCTGGTGGTCAGTGCACATCATAATGACCGGTCATTTGGCCATTTGGTTGCTAAAGCTTATAAATATATATATATATTCTAACAAAAGAGTAATATTGAAATTGACCATTTCTATAGGACACCTAAGCCATGCCCACAAATCAATCAGAGCTGCTGTATACAAATTAACCCAGCCAAGATAGAGGTCGGCAGTCACAGAGCTAGAGTAAACAGGAAGCTTCCGTTGCACCAGGAGCAAACTGTCTGCCTAGGTCAGCTGGGTCTCTCTCTGCTCATGGCAACATAGTTGCAATTACAAAAGCCATGAAGCTGAACCAAACAGAAGGCTTCAATTGCCCCATCCAGTGGTGGAGGAAACTGCTTTCCTAGGCCAGCTGGGCCTCTCTCTGCTCACGGCAACATTCTTTCAATTATAGAAGCCAGGAAAATGAAGCCAACAGGAGGCTTCGTTACCTGCCTAGGCCTTGAAATAAAGCAGCAGTTTCAATTATAGAAGATAAATAAACCCCAGAAATCTGCTTCCAGTCAGCCTTGCTGAGATGTTGGGTCAATGGGAGCTTTGGGCAGCCTGAAAGCCTGAAAATGGCCCTCAACCCTGCACCCAGGCTGCCCAGGCACCCCAGTAGGGACTCGAACCCTGAAGGGGCTGTGGGCAGCCTGAAAACGGCCCTCAACCCCTCACCCAGACTGGCCACACCCCCATGGGGTGAGGGTCCACACTGGGGGGCTTGGCCAGCCTGAAAACAGCCATCAGCCCCTCACCCTGGCTGGCCAGGCATGCCAGCAGGTAGACATCCTCTGAGGGGTCCCAGACTGCGAGAGGGCACAGGTCGGGCTGAGGGACACCCTGAGCGCACAAATTTTTGTGCACTGGGCCCCTAGTGTGTGTATGTGTGTGTGTGTGTGTGTATATATATATATATATATATATATATATATATATATATATATATATATTGTGGCACATTCTAGAGTTTGCTGGCATTGTGTATTGCTTCTAAGTGGAGATTTTAATAATAATAATAATTATTATTATTAAAAACACTAGAGGCCTGATGCATGAAATTTGTGCATGGGTAGGGTCCCTAGGCTTGGCCGGCAATTAGGACCAATATGTGAGGTGACTGGTGGGGAGATCAACGGGCTCCCACTGGCACCTCCTGCCTTGGCTGGCCTCGGGCCTGTGGGCTGGGAGCAGCTCCTGCACTGAGCATCCGCTCCCTGGTGGTTAGTGTGTGTCATAGCAACCAGTCATTCTGCTGTTCAGTCAATTTGCATATTAGGCTTTTATTATATAGGATGAGAGCTAATGTACTAATATCTTTGATCACAACGCATAAATGTGCATGTTGTTCACACTTCGTCAGACGTGAGTCTTTGTGTTTCATGTATATTACTTCAGTCAATCCTCATATACACTGAAGTAGGTGCTATTATCACTGTAATCTTTTGCATAAGGAAACAGACACAGAGGGTAAACACTATTCTTTCTCAAGGAATCTGACTATAGAACCCATTCTTTCAATGTCTGTCATTGAAGCTAATTTTATCTCTTTTGCAAAGAACTCATCTACTCTCAGCATTATCTGCTCTATTATCTGCCCCTCCTGCTGACTGTGGAGCAGTTCTCAAAATCTGACTGCTAACAAAGACAAAACGTGTCACTTCATTTAATGATCTCAATATTATCTAAGATGCTATCGAGCTTGGAAAAACAAAGAGTGCACATTCTAATATTTCATGCAAGCCTATATGTGAAGATACTATTTTACTCATTTTCCTAACACAGTCACAAAATTTAATCTCCATTAAAGATTATAGTGAATCATTACAAAACAACCAGAAATAACACAAACAACAAATAAAATAAAAATATTTTGTAAGTCAGATCACCGTATATTTATAATGATGCCCACTAACATTCACATATTTGGACTTTAGGTATTGCTAGCTGAATATTTAGTTTTACTAAGCACAGAGATGAAAACCTGCACTATGGCCTGCCAATATGTACATAATCAATGCAAGACTGGATCTATGGTGGTAACAATATGTGTGCATATATATTATGACCTTTAAAATCAAAATTATTGTGTGATTATGATCAGTCTTTGGGAAATCAAGTTAAATTTTTAACTCACTCAGGCTTATGGTCGTGGTTAAATCCTATAGTTTTGTTCCTCAGTGACCTCCAACTCAGACTCCCCTCCCCTCCTCCCCCTTATTATCTTAGTCTCCCACATGCCTTTCCAAGTTCACATTCCACTATCCCTGGTTCCCTGCAAGGCAACATCAAAAATCTATTTGTAGTTCCCTTAATCTTGCTTTATCTTTTATTCTTCCCTGCTTTTGCACAGGAGATACTCTTTGCCTATGTCTTTTCTGTTTGTTGAACTGATGAAATTCTAGAACTTTAAGATCCTCTATAAAACTTTTTCTCATGTCCTTGGTGTTCTGCTTTTTTCTCGTTGCTGCTTAGCATCATGCACTTCTCAAACATAACTTACTAGTGTGTGACCTAGTGGGGGTTTTTAGATGTAAATTGGAAATAACGGTACTGCATGGATCAGAGACTTGTCATGAAATAGATTGGAAAATATGAGTAATGAAATCGTGTTTGAGGAGAATTTAATCAAGGGTTCATTCACAAATGTCGGAAGATGTGATACTGTTATCAGTGCGAGTGGGGTATCCCTTTCCCCACTTAGTGCTGGGGTGATGACCTCACAGTATCTGGAGAAAAATAAGTTTCTGAAACTTACATGGGGGGATGAGTGATTTTTATTTGTTTGAATTACATGCAAAGTCCTGGAAGAAGTGTAATTGGGGTTTCAGTAGAGCTAGAAGCAAAGCCAGCGCCCCAGTTTCCTTTCCATGTTGTAGCTGGGTCCAATTCAGCATCAGGCCAGTTGCAGTTCATCAGTCCATTGTGTGTGTGGTCCACATGACCATGGGCCATGTGGGTGGATACAGCAGAACAGGAATGTGAGAACCCTTAAGGTAGGAGTCGGTCAAGAAAAAAAACAAGAGGGAGAATGAGCCAAGGGATTAAATATCTGAAATCTCCCCATGCTTGCAATGCCCATGCCTACTCTGGCCAATGACATGTTCCCAGGTGTGACGGACACTGAGCACCTCTGCTAGTCTATCTCCCCTTGTCCAGTCCCTTCCCCCAGCAATCAGCAGGGAATAGACTGGTGGCTCCCTGTAAAGCCTTAGCTTCCTGGTGAAGCTGTCCAAATGACATGCCCATAATATTCGGCCTTCTTTTTTCTCTTTCCTTGTTATAAATAACTAGGGAGCCAGTGCACAAATTCGGGAGGGCCCTCAGCCCAGCCTGTGCCCTCTCACAGTCTGGGACCCCTTTGGGGATGTTCACCTGCTGGCGTGCCTGGTCAACCTGGGTGAGGGGCTGATGGCTGTTTGCAGGCTGGCCACGCTCCCCAATGTGGGACCCTCACTCCATTGGTGTGTGGCCAGCCTGGTGATGGGTTGAGGGCCATTTTCTGGCTGCCCATAGACCCTTCAGGTTTTGGGTCCCTACTGGGGTACCTGGTCAGTCTGGGTGAGGGGCTGATGGCTGTTTGCAGGCTGGCCAAGCCCCCCAGTGGGATCCTTCACCCCACTGGGGAGTGGCCAGCTTGGGTGCAGGCCTGAGGGCTGTTTTCTGGCTTTCAGGCTGCCCACAGCTCCCATTAACCCAATGTCCCAGCAAGGCTGGCTCGAAGCAGATTTCTGGGGTTTATTTATCTTCTATAATTGATACTGTTCCTTTAAGCCGAACCTAGGCAGGTAACGAAGCCTCCTGTTGGCTTCAGCTCTGCGGCTTCTATAATTGAAAGTATGTTGCCTTAGTGGACTCTAGGCAGGCAGTTTCCTCCATCGCTGGTGCAATGGAAGGCTGCTGTTTGCTTCAGCTCTGTGGCTTCTATAATTGATACAATGTTGCAAGTATGTTGCCTAGAGCCGGGAGAAGCCCAACCGGCCAGCCGGCAGCCTGTTTACTCCAGCTCCGTGACTGACAGCCTCCATCTTGGCTGGGTTAATTTGCATACAGATGCTTTGATTGGCTGGTGGGTGTGGCTTAGGTGTCCCATAGACATGGTTAATTTCAATATTACTCTTTTATTAGATTAGACTAGGTCAATTGCAAAGGTATCAATAGAGAAGAATAGTGCAGTACAACGTTAGTAATAATAGGAGGTTCTGACCATCCTTTTACCCAGAAAGGCTATGGGAGGAAAACTTTGTGGAATGGAATTAAAAAAGGAGAGGGAGTTGTGTGAGAAAAGCTATTTGGGAGAAACCCTGCCTTTTTGGTTGAGAGATTTAGTGCATTTACCATGGCATTTAAATTAGCTCTCATGTCAGGTGGCCTAGGTCCTAATCATGCAGAGTTGCCATGATTAGCCCGAGGGATTCTTCTGAGCATAGCAGAAGCTTCCTTCATTTAAGTGGTAGATACACTGTGACTTGATTATTGAAGCAAGAGCTAGACTTCAGCCCCGTGAAACCACTGACAAGTTTCCTTGTGGAATGAATGGCCAACAAAGCCACACACGAAAGCCCAGCAATCGGCTTCCTCACTTCCTCACTAGGTGACTTAGCTTAACTCATCTACAAACCTATTTCATTTTCTGTAAGATAGTATTAATATAGTACCTCTCTTATTGGATCCTTGTGAAAAGTGAGTGGAGATTATGCATATATATATTTATAGTTACTAGCCAACTACTGGCATGCATTAAGCACTGAATGCATCATTTCACATTCAAAACAGATCTCGATCTTTTACCACACCTCCAATGCCAGCACCCATTCTAGGCTTTGTTTTCAACCTGAACTGCAAAAATAAGTCCCCATCTCGTCTTTCCTTTGAGTCTTTCCCTACTTTTAATCCTAATTGTCTACATGAAGAAATAATATATCTATTTCTATTTACTATTATTTATTATATCTGTATTGCTAGAAAAGTCTATTTCTGGTGTAAAGGATAGTTTGAAAATATACACCAGCTTTAAAAAGAATCTGAATCAATTAGCTTGCTACGTGAAAGCACCTAGACTGTCCCGAGAATAAATACACATTACTGTAAGTGGACCTAAATACACAGCACATGTTTGCAGCGCGTTGCCTTTCCCCTCAGTCCACTCTGCCTCCCCACACAGTGCTCAGTCCCCTGGGCTCTCGGTGCGAAGCTCCGCAACCCTGCAGCCCCCAGTTAGCACTCTGCCTTCCCCGTGGACTTCAACTTCACAGTTCCTCTCCCAGCCCTTTTCTCATCAAGATCACTCCCTTCCGTTTTTATACCACAGCTCTGTCATTCATAGTAGAATTTCCCAGCAAGGATGTGCCATTTTCATCAGCCTGAAAGATAAAATAAAACTTCCAGATCAGCAGTACCTGTAGGATTGAAAGTCTGCATTTATGAGCAATATAAAGCTTTTATGAGGCATATAAATCTGCCGGAGGAAATGCACCTGTGGAAACTAAGCAAGAGCTGCTATTTAAAAAGCTGTAACTCTGAGGCCAAAGGCCCAAGCTAAACCAATAGGGAGTGAAGTTTTGGATACTGACTTTCTCCAAAATGCTATAAAATATTTCTACCTTCAAAAATAATTGTTGAATTCCAGGGATTACTCAATTATTGTTATCTTCACTCTTTCAGAAATCTCATTATTTACAAGTCCTATTATTGCTCACAAAGTCTAATTTTGATTAACACCAAGGTTCAAAGATGATTACAGGCTCATTACAAATATATTAAAAGCTTAGCTTTGTACTTAGCACATGCCTGCCATTTGGTAACTGTTTTAGTTACTCTTGCTCTTCTGTTATTGAACTGCTATAAGCAATATTTTACCATTATAAAAAGCAGCTATGTTTATTTTCTGTGGTTTGACTTTGATTTTCTTCTGCCACTTGACTTCTTAGAAAAAAATAGACATGTTCATGGCAGGACTTACTATAAAGGCATCTTCCAGAAGACTACATGAGGAACATTTCTAGAGATTTCACTGTAAGCCAGGCACTGTTTGACCATTTTACATAGGTTAAACCTTTCTATTTTTTCTAGCATCTCTAAATGGCAGGCACAATTACTTAGTCCCGTTTATAAATAAAGGAATTGAGGTACAGGGACATCGAGTAACCTACCCAAGGTCATGAGGCTTAAAGACGGCAGAGCCATGTTTTGAAAGCAGAAGCTATGTGGACCTCTGCTCTTAATCGTCCATTAAGTCATATTTTTATATCTGAACCCAAAGCAGGTAAAAGCTCTAATGTGGCAGAACGTTTACTTGTATATGGTGGCACAAACCTCAAAATACAGCTGTGTGAAGATGGTGTGCATAAGACAGATTTGTTTTTTTACATGCGTTAATGTCTGCACCTATAACATGCAGTCCACTCTTTCTTTAAAACCCCTACATAATGTTACAAAAAGACAGCACAAGTATACATACATGTATAGCCTAGGAGAGAGAAAAGGGGCATAAATCAAAAACTAATTTATTCTCTCTACTAGGGTCTCTGTTTTCTCTTCCGCTGAGTTTGGAAGGTGCTATGAGTATTATCTTTAGTGTCTGAAAATATAAATTTGGGTTGTTTTTCTTCATTGGTAGAAGAGAAAACTAAAACTTAGAGCACGTGCAGGGTTAGTACCAGCCCAGGGTTAGCTTATGGGGGAATCATGGTCTCTGTCTGGTAATGCAGTGCCTTTGGCTGTTTCTTTCTTATCAGTGTTATGTAGAAGATGTAGGTTTAAGTGACTTAATATTTGATCATTTTTATAATGTTTTTTCTAAAAAACTATTTTTATCAATATATTTGTAGACACACAAAACAGAATGAAATGAAATGATAGCTAACTGATACTATACAAACATATAATCACTGAGATATTTTAGATTATAACTCAGAGAGTTTGCTATTATATAAATATAATGCTTCCACCCACCCCGTCAAAAAAAGAATCTACAAATGACTTCTTCTAGTTCAAGAAAGATCTTTATCACACTGGTAAAATGATCAAAAATACATGCAGAATGTACAAGGTTCCGAAAAGGGTGGGGAAAGAAAAATTAACTTTCTTTGTGTCATGAATTCCGGCTCCCCAAAGGCACTAGCCGTGTAGGAGGCAGCAGGGCCCCTCAGTGTGCATGGCTGGTTAGCCATGGTCTTTAAAGGCTGCACCTTGCCCCTGCAAAGACTGTGCTCTGTGCCACTAGAAGACTGTCTTTACAGCATTAAGAAAAGTTCTGGCAGAGAATATCTGCTGTAAATGACTGTTTCTAGTAATTAATGCCCAAGCAACTTCCATGGTTTTTCCCCCATTTTTTGTTCTATGAAGTTTCCTTCTGACATCTTGTGCTGTTACCTTGGATGCTTTTCTTCTCAAAAGCCTACTGACCAGCTGCCAAAGAAAGGCTGGTTCACACCTTCCCTTTTTTTCAATGTGCTCTTCTGCTTCATAGAGAGAGACAATTTCACAAAAGGAGGGGGAAAACCCTCACACAGCCCCAATATGTGCGTATTGGCTGACTTTCTAAGCTGCCAGGTTGCCAGAACAAAGCCACAGGAGGAAATCAAGATGCTATCCAATTCGTGAAAAGCGAACAAAAGTACCAGATCCACTAGGATCGAAAAGGGTACATAAAATAATGCTTTTTAAAATTTTTAACAAGTAAAACTTTATTTATTTTGCCGAACATAAGAAGTTTGGCTTTCTTATTATGAATTTTTATTCTGTCATTTTTTAAATGATTATGTTCCGGGTAAAACTGAACAACAATTAAAAGAAGAATGAAAGATGGCATTTGTATGTGTGCAAACAAGTTTTCTCCAGACTTTATTATTTTTCATTTTTCTTTCATATTAGAAACAGATAGATAAGTTGACAACTATTCCAAAGTGAAAGCAGTGAAGTGTGAAGCTGCCTCTCCCTGTCAAATTGATAGAGTGTAGATGTTGAATGAGATAATGGAAACTTTCTATTCAGTGAGGACTGGAATAAAGAAACCATTTCTAGTCATTCATCAGCATTGATTGCCTTAGTGCTCCAAGCCCAGATCAGAACTTGAGCTGTACTGAGGGAATGTAAAACAGCTACAATGATCCACTTTGGGACGTGCAGTTGGCTTCCACTCATGTAGTACACAACAGTCACAATGCATGACAACAGAAGCAGAGTTAGGCCACGACAAGGAGAATGGCAACAAGCAGGATTCTGTTTCTGCAACTTATGAATATTTTACTCTGGTAATTGAGGACACTATAAAAATTTATATTTTGTTTAAATCATGTTTAATTTATAAGATTTTTATTGGTTTCTTTCATCATTTGCAATGATCAAATTTTAAGAATTGTTTAATTTTCAGAAATAGTTTAATGATAAATAGCTATACTGAAATGCAATTTAGTGAACATGTGTGAGCCTGCATACTGTAATTTATTTTCTGGAAAGGAGGTTTTGAAAATATGTAAATGATACCTTCAGTAGTTTTCAGTTTTATTTTCCCTTAAACATTTATAAACTTTATATGGCAAAAAAATGTCTACATATTTTCGGTATACTGAATGAATATGGTACAGCTCATGCATTTGCTTTTCAGAAATTTATGCTAGTGTGATGTAGTGGAGAACTGGAACAATTACCCAAATCATTCAAACTAAAGGCATACTCTGGCCTCAGTCATTTAAATGCAGCATTCCAAATCAAAGTGTTTCTTTGGCTTGAATGATACAGATAATTTTCTCAGTGCTCCATTACTGCTGACTATAGATTTCCAATCTGATTATGGGTCTAGCATAAGATGGAAAAAAATAATAACCTATAATTGTGTTTTGAGAAGTTGGCTCATTCCAAAATCATTGTGCCAGGGTTTCCTAGTGCAACACAATCAGAAAGGTTAGTCATTTGAAGATGAGTGAACTCTTAAAGCCACTTGAATACTATTTAGAGCAGAGAAGTAGAAACTCCTTCCTCATTTAGTTTGCCTCTTCAAAAACCCATCCCACTTCGATGTATTTTAAATACTTTCCTTCTGATATGAATAATGTTCCTTAAGTCAGTGGAACAATTCAACAATCCATGTAATCACAATAATGAATGTGAAAAAATTATTTTAATGAGTTTGTCATATATATATATATATATATATATATATATATATATATATATGTATATGATTATACTAGGCCAGTCATTTTTTGTTTAGTTTATTAATTTGTATATGATAATAAAGCAAACCAAAGTGTTCAGGCAATTATAATTGCTATATTGGCTATTGATACAAACAGAAGAAATATTTTCCAAATCTAATCCAATATAATTGCTATTTTACACCATTTTTTTCTTTTAAAAATTTTTAGAAAATGTCCGGATTCAGCTGGTGAAAAGAATTGAAGTGTTGATGGCTTTCTCTGTTTTTAGGACTATTTTTTTTTATTCTAGAAAAAGAAAGCAGACAAATCCTCAATACAGCTGAACACGTTCTGAAAAGCTAACGGCTTTCTTTAAATTTATATGTAATTCTGCGTATTGTAGTGTCATGTCTAAAATGCATTGATCACATTAAAGTTCAAAAGTAGTGGGTGGTGATTGCAGTGTTCCTCATTGTGTTTCCAACCCTTGACAGAGGTCATTCACATTTGAACCATAGGACAATGGACTGCACCTGGTAAGAAAGGTCACAGGTCATGCGCCATTTCCAGTGCCCTATTTTCACTTTAATTTCCCTTTCACATTCAAGAAACCCAGTGATAAGTATAATATTAAATCTATTCTAAAAATTTTAGAAAGTAAACCATTCATTATTTTTTAAAGGTATTTGTATTAATTTCAGAAAGGAAGGGAGAAGGAAAGAGAGATAGAAACATTAATGAGAGCCCTAACCGGTTTGGCTCAGTGGATAGAGCGTCAGCCTGTGGACTGAAGGGTCCCAGGTTCGATTCTGGTCAAGGGCATGTACCTTGGTTGCAGGCACATCCCCAGTGGGGAGTGTGCAGGAGGCAGCTGATTGATGTTTCTCTCTCATTGATGTTTCTAACTCTCTGTCCCTCTCCCTTCTTCTCTGTAAAAAAATCAATAAAATATATTTTAAAAAAGAAACAGAATCATTGATTGGCTTCCTCCTGTATGCCCCACATGGGGGTTGGAGTTCACAACCCAGGCATATGTTCTGACCCTAACTCCTGGTTCAGAAGTCGATGTTCAACCACTGAACCATGCCAGCCAGGCTTTCTAGTTATTCTTAGTAACAAATTCTTTACTAAATCTGGTATAATCATGCTTGTGCATCACAGGTCCTATAGTGCATCCAAGAAGTTACATCTACCCAGTGAAGTTCACGGCAAATTTTCAGAAATTTGGACAAGTTAATGATGGATGGTCCATGGATTCCATTTTGAATAACATTGAAAAAAAGTAGTTTTGACCTTTTAATTTCTAATGAAGAAAAATGTTTTACATTTCTGTTTTTCTTTTTAAAATTTTCTTTCTATTCTATCCCTAATATTTTCTGCTTTTCTCTCTCAGTAGACATTTCTGATTAGTGTTAATCCCAATGAAATCCATTTCCTGCTCATCTTAAATATAACATCTCTTTTGTGAATGACTATTCTAATACTTTTCTAATTGTTTTCTATTTGTCATTAATAAATCTTATGAATACTTTCCTATGGCTTTTAGTGAATATTCTAATTGTTTTAAATAAAATAATAAATTAATGTTCACTGAATGTTTAGATATTAAATCTATCATTTTCCTTGTTTTGTATCCTTTAAATAATCCTGAGGGTATTTATGTCTATTTTAAAGTGGGGATTTCTGAAGGTTTACATTAAATTATTTAACATATGGAGGGGCATATAGGAATATTGGTAATTGGTATCTATAAATTTTAAAAAAGCAGCAATAACTAAGCTTTCAATAATACTACAGCCCTTTCATTAGAAAACGCTAAATCTGTGCTTCTGAGCATTAGTCCTCAGTCTGGACTTTAACTCTTCATTGCATGTGAGAGTTTGAAGATAGTAATCAAGATACTCCGAGGGATTCCCCCCCGCTGCCTTAGGTCAAACACTTCCAAATCCTTAAAAAGTAAAACATAGATTTCATATACTTTACCTTGTCTCCATTTTCATCCCATTAGGTAACTCAATGACTTTCTGAAAATGTTACATACGAAATGTTTATAATTACATTAAGAAAGCCCATGCATGCATTTGCTGTTAGAACTATGATATTAAACCATATTGTATTTGAGTGAAATCTAACTGCATGCCTTCAAACTAGACCCAATTTCTCTTTACTGAGATTTCTCATTAGGCATCTTAATTTTATATTTCTAATTTTAATCTTGTTGTATGTTATAATTTCCTGCCAATAGTTGGGACAGGTTTGAATCTTAATTCTGGCATCCAGAAGTTTAGACTCTCAATGATTGTGTCTTTTCTGACTTTAGTCAAATATTTAACTATACTAAACACAACAAAACCCAGGACTGATTAAACCATATTAAGATGGGTTCTCTCCTTCAGATATTAAAGTTTGTTTATTTAGAAAAGATGAATTTATCATATTTACTTGAAAAAAATCCACTGAAAACAGATTATATATATATATATATATATATATATATATATATATATATATAATTTTATTTGAACAGTTCCACAGTAGTGCTTTTACATAAAGATCTAAATTTACTTCACAAAACTGTATGAATTATGCAATATGATTCTTCTTCAGTAGTGTGTAAGTTGAAACTCAGAAAGTTAAATAACATTAAAAATCATAGTTTACAAATGTGGAACAGGGAACGAAACATCTAAGGCATTTTCTAGTACATAATTCTGTCTCCCACTTTGCTCCTTCAAGGGTCGCTACATCTATTAAAAAGGAAACATACACACACAAACACACACACACTCACATAACTTTGCACTGACATTACACAAAGGGAGGATAAAAATCAAAACACACATGCATGATAAATGATTTTAAAATGACATTTATATAGTATTATTTCAGAATATCAGTATTTTATTCATCAATATAGTTATCTGATTTCATGATCTTGCATATGAGGGTAAATATATATATATATATATATACCAGGGGCCCGGTGCATGAAATTTGTGCACTGGTGGAGGGGGTTCCTCAGTCCAGCCTGCCTCCTCTCACATATGGGGAACCCTCAGGGGATGTCCTACTGACAGCTTAGGCCCGCTCCCTGATCCACTTGGGGAGTGGGCCTAAGTCACATTCTGGCTTCCCTTTGTGGGAGGCAACCAGACTAATCAAGGGAAGCCACCAGCCCCATCACCCCACTACTGCAGCCACTGCCAGTCACCATAGCCACCAAGGTGTTTTCATCAACACGGACTCCAGTCCCTTCACCATGAAAAAATGACAACTTTCTTTAGGCATTTTCAAGATGTGTCTTTCATAGGATATGGCATTTCTTTCTTTCTTTTTTATCCTCACCTGAGGATATGTTTCCATTGATTTTTAGAGATTGTGGAAGAGAAGGGAAAAACAGAGAGAAACATCAAAATGAGAGAAACACTTTGATTGGTTGCCTCCTGCATATACTCTGACCTGGGTCCTGGCCAGGGAAGAACTTGCAACCTAGGTACATGCCCTTGAACAGAATTGAACCCAGACCCTGCAGTCAGCAGGCTGAAGCATTATATACTGAGCCAAACTGGCTAGGGCAGGATATGACATTTCTTAGCCCTCCATTTTTTTTCTCCAGGAGTGTGGTGGAAAAACTCTAGATAGCTTTTTTGGATTCTTATTACCCAAGTTACTAAGAATATTACCAGTGGCATGCAGAGAGCTTAGTCAATGAGCAGTAAGAAAAGGTGTTTCCTCTGTAGTTCAATGCGATCACCAGCTCCACCCATATCCCTCCAATCCCAGCTCCACCCCTGCTCAGGCCTGTAACATCTGGCCAAGGCTACAGGCCTGGGCAGGAGAACCCCAGACTCCTGCTTTGCCGGCTCCACCGGTGCCTAAAACCCTGTGATCGCAGGTTCTGCCCCTGCCCCTCTGATTGCTGAATCTGCAGAGCCTAGGATCCTGCTATCTTCAGCCTTACCTTTGCCAAGGCCTGAGGCCTCTGGCCCAGGCCTTATGCTTGGGTAGGGCACCCTCATACCCCTCAGATTACTGGCTTTGCCCTTGCCCATGCCTGAGGCCTCTGGCGAAGGCCTCTAGCCTGGACAGGGGACCCCAACCCCCTCTGATCACCTGTTCTGCCCCTCAGGCCCCCTGCCTCCCCTGCCACCTGCCTGGTAAATAGGCCTGACCACTTCAGTAGCAGGGCTGAGCCGGACTGGGTGATGCCATCTTGTGGCCATGGGGGCGGCCATCTTTGTAATGGAGTGATGCCTAATTTGCATATTACTCTTTTATTAGATAGGATATATATTAGCTGTACATGGCCACACATTACTGTGGCTCAGTCTGGTTAAATGGAAAAGAAAGAAAAGAGAAAGCGCACGTTTCTCATATGTTTAATTTCATAATGCTTGTGGGTATACAATATTTTTTGTTGTTCTATTGTCTGTGCAGATATAGAGGTTATCTGGCTTGCCAACTCTAGAACACACAACATATAATTGTCCATGTGAGAAGCAATTCATGTCTACATCTAAATCACACAATTCTAAAGATTGGCTCTGAGTTTTGTTGATGGTGATTGCAAACATCAATCGAATTGGGAATTTCAATCTCTTAAGTTGAAATGGCATATCCGTTTGAATCATAGGAATGCGAGGAATGAGGACATCTTCACCTTTGAAAGGTCCTGTCAAGATTGTTGCTGCTGCCTAACCAGTTGGGCTCAGTGGATAGGGCATCAGCCTGGGGACTATAGGGTCCCAGGTTTGATTCTGGTCAAGGGCATGTACCTTGATTGTGGGCATATCCCCAGTGGGGAGTGTGCAGGAGGCAGCTGATCAATGTTTCTCTCTCATTGATGTCTCTGATTCTCTATCCCTCTCCCTTCCTCTCTGTAAACTCTGTATATATGTGTATATATATATATATATATATATATATATATATATATATATATATGATTGTTGCTTCTATGATGTTGCTCATTAATTTTTTTACTGCGAGCCGATGCCATTGCAAAGCTTTGACTGGTTGATATTTCACAAATTGAGTGAATTCAAAAATCCTGTTAGATAATTAACTACTTCTTGTGCTTTCACAACAGTGTCAACGGACTTGTATGTGACTATCTCATTTTGAATGTTAGACTGAATAATATTGTTAAGTTCATAGACGTTTTTGTTCTTGGCCGCATGAATAGCTCGCTCACTCAGCCAATCGTGATTCTTATAATTGATTTGAATATTGGGAAATACTTTATCACCCATCAACCAATTCTTTTGATGTTATTAAATTGCAGAAGTTATGAGGCAATGAAATTCGTCCTAAGGTCTGATCAATCAGCACCTTTCTGCTCCCAATTTCTAGCATTTGATGTGAGAATATATCAGCTGATTGATCATTTTGCAGCTGTACAAACATATTTGTAGTAAATTTTAATATCTTTACATGTCGCCACAAAGTATTTCAGGCAATCATTTATTTTGTCCACTGGTGTCAATGGAGAAATTACAGGTAATGTTTGCCTGAAATCTCCAGCAAGCAATATTAATGCATTCCCAAATGGTATAATGTTTCCATGCAAATCTTGCAATGATCGATCAAGAGCTTTGAGTGATTTTTTGTGTGTCATTGTGCATTCATCCCAAACAGTAAGTTTGCATTTCTGCAATACTTTTCCCATGCTGGATGTTTTGGGAATGTTTAACATGGGAGTTTCAGTGTGTTGCATGTTCAATGACAAGTTCAAAGCAGAATGAGCAGTTCTTTCACCTGGTAGCAATGTCACAGCTATTCCGGACGACACAAGAGCTAAGGCTATGTCATTTTTGGATCAAATTGCTGCCAGAATCAATGTAATTGGGAACATTTTACCAGTTCCTCCTAGGGCACCTAATTTCTCCAACCCTGTTATTGATAGTTTGCATTATTTGGTTGTAAATGCCTTTTTGCTCAGGCGTTAGCTTAGGAATATTTGATTGAACATACTAAAGATTACCTGTGTTGTAATTTTGTTCATGATGCAATTCTACATTGAACAAAGAAGCAGCAGATCGATTCGATGATGGCATTCCCAATTGATTGTGTAAAATTGGAAATTTGGAAATCGTTAATGGATTGTAAATTGAAACATTGAAATGGAATCATAAGATATTTAGTATAGCGTGTGTTGCTTTTACGTCCAACAGATGGCACTGCTTTTCAAAAAGGCATGTTTTTATCTGTCACAGATGTGACATCTATATAATATAGGTATATAAAAATATGCATGTATTTGAATGCAATGTTGTGTCAAAATTACAAAGCAATCAGTGAAGAACTTTTGGAGATATAATATTTTGAACAAACATATATATATATATATATATATATATATATATGTGTGTGTGTGTGTGTATTTATAATTTTTTTCCCTCATTACAGCAGTCCCTTTAGCATTTTTTAAAAATATATTTTATTGATTTTTCACAGAGAGGAAGAGAGAGGGACAGAGAGTTAGAAACATTGACAAGAGAGAAACATCAATGAGCTGCCTCCTGCACACTCTCAACTGGGGATGTGCCCTCAATCAAGGTACCTGCCCTTGACCGGAATCGAACCTGGGACCCTTGAGTCTGCAGGCCAACACTTTAGCCACTGAGCCAAACTGGTCAGGGCCCCTTTAGCATTTCTTACAGTGCTGGTTTGGTGATGAGAAACTCCTTCAACCTTTTTTTTTCCCCCTGGGAAGATATTGATGTCACCATTTAATTTGAGTGATAGCCTTGCTGGAGATAGTAATCTTGTTTACAGACCCTTGCTTTGCATTACCTTGAATATTTTATTCCATTCTTGTCTGGCTTGGAATGATTTTAATGAGAAATTAGCTGACAGCTTTACCTGAGCTACTTTGTAGGTAAAACATTGCTTTTCTCTTGCTATCTGTAAGATTATCTCTTTGCTCTAGCTGGTTTTGCTCGATGTATAGAGCATTGACTATGGACCAAAGGGTCCTGTGTTCAATTCCAGTCAAGGGCACATGCCTGGTTTTTCAGGTTTGGTCCCTGGTTTTTCAGGTTTGGTCCCTGCCTGCATGAAGCAGGCAGCCAATCATAGATTCTCTCTCATCATTGATGTTTCTATCTCTCTCCTTCTCTTTTCCTCTGTAAAATCAATAAAAAAAAATATAAAGATTATCACTTTGTCTTTAATTTTTGGTATTTTAATTACAATGTGTCTGGGCAAGAATCTGTTTGAGTTCTTCTTGCTTGGGACTCTCTGTGCCTCCTGAACTTGTTTGACATTTTCCCTCACCAGATTAGGGAAGTTTTCTACCATTATTTCTTCAAACCAGTTCTCTATCTCTTGTTCCTTTTTTCCCCCCTTCTGTTACTCCTACTATGTAAATATTGTTATGTTTCATGTTTTTCCACAACTTTCTTAAGCTGTCCTGTTTTTAATTTTTTGTTTGTTTGTTTCTCTGATTGAGAGATTTTTTTCTTCCCTGTCTTTTAATTCACTGATCAAATCCTTTGTCTCCCCTAATCTGCTGTGTATTCCTTTCACTGTGTTCTTTATTAGGGCTTTGTCATTCTTCATAGTTGCTATGTGTTTTCTTATGCTGTTGAGCATTCTTATCATCATTATTCTGAACTCTACGTCTAATGAATTTCTTATTTTCATTTAGCTCATCTTTTGGAGAATTCTCTTGTTCTTTCATTTCAGTCTTGTTTTTTTGTCTTCCCATTTTGACCGCCTGTCTGAGTTTGTGTTTATGTATTAGGTAAATCTGTTACAACTTCCAATATCTAGTACAGGACAATGTCAGATGCTGCTTGTGACTGTCCCTGAGTATGCTGTTTGGAGCTATCAACAATACACAGCTTGTGGTTCCCTTGCCTGTGAGCGGGTGCCTTTGGAAAGGACCAAGATGTGCACCAGGGTACTGCTTTTTCTAACCCTGTGCCAAAAAGGAGATCAGGCAAAGACTCAAATATTCCAGAGATCCACCTCTGCCTGTAGTCTGATTGACACTCAGTCTTAATTAGCCTTAATTCAGGCTATCAATCTTTCAATTGGGTGGGGCAACTGCCTTCCTCCACCCCCCACTTCCAAGGCAAAAACTGCCTGAATATCAAAAGTCTGCTGTAGAAACATATCCTCTGAGCATAAGGGTATAACTCAGCACAGGAAAACAGGATGGCTGCCCTCCAAACTCCAACCTGAGAGCCCCCAATCCTGGATTCTTCTCATACAGTTATAGTCCACTCTACCTTCCCTCTGCTGGAGCCCAAGGTGAGTGGCTACATATGAGATCTTCTTAAAGAAGTTGCCTGCATTTCCAGCTGTCTCTTGCTGGCAGACAGCAATCCTGTTGCTTTTCACAGCCCCATATTATGTAGACACCTTTTTCAGTTCTGGTGCTCTGGGCTGGGGAACTCAGCTTGGGGTATAGACCCAGAGATTTCAGTGGGAACCTCCCATAGCTGAGATATCCCTCAGAAACTTCAGCTTCTGTCTGTGAAACCCCAGCTAGACCTTTTATGCCCTATCATTTTCTACCAATCTCTATGCAGTCTCCACTTTCTGTCTTGGTTATCAGGGTTCTCTCCAGCTAGTCTTCATTTGATTTTTCAGGGTATTTTTTTCCATATTTTAGCAATATTTTCAGTTTGATCCTGGAAGTGTGTCCGTGTACCTTCCAGTTACTCAGCCAACATTTTGTAATTTTGCCTAATTCTTATGCCCATAGCCACACCATGGTGGCAATTCACACACACACACACACACACACATACACACACAAGCATACTTCTGATAAGAATATTGACTGATAATTTTATTTACATTAATAGATAAAACTTTACTGAAACAAGGAAGACATGTTAGAAACATAATCAATAATAAATGACATATGTGACTCATTGTTGATTTAGATAATGGTTTTTGAATATTGTAAGAACATAGTCTTAATGTTTTTGTGCTGTGCACTATGTGATATCAACAGAGACTTAAACATTTAATTGTCTTTATAAATCTTAATCATTTTCCTAAGTATAGAGTTAAGACAATCCAAAAATATAAATGTGTCCCTGAATTGTTGTATTTGTCAATATCTATCATTATAAACAAATTGCATGTGTATGTTTCAATCTATCATTGTTGATCATGAATTTGTTTGACAGTTCTATTATAGACAAAAAGTGAATAGCACTATTAAAATATTTCTTCTAATTAATTACCTTTCAATGTGCATGAATTCTTGCACTAGTTTGGATAAAATAGTCATTAGAAAACCTCAGAGTATAGGTAATAGTAAAATGTAGTAAAACATTAGGAAATGATAAATTTTCATATGTATTAACTTTTAAAATATAATCGAAATTTTACTCTTAACCAAATTTAATTTTTAAAAATGCTTGTGTTTGACAGAAAATTAATAAAATTCCCAAAATTTTACTAAACGGCTCTCATTAAAAAAGCAAGATGTTTTAAACATCCTACTGGAATAAGATAAAACCTGTTACTAAATATTTTCCTGAAATTTTATTTAGCCTCTCTGAGTCATGATTTTCTTCATCAGTGAGACTCAGATCAAATGACATATGCAAAGCCCTAGTTACAACATTTAGAGTATGGTAAAAACTAATTAGTGGATATTGCTTGACTCCCAATATGAGAGACATATCTACCTAGGTTACAACAAGACAGTCAATAATCCATGTTAATTTTATTTTTTTAATATATTTTTATTTATTTCAGAGAGGAAGGGAGAGGGAGAGAGAGATAGAAATATCAATGATAAGAGGGAATCATTGATCGGCTGCGTCTGCATGCCCCCCATTGGGGATTGAGCCTGCAAACCAGGCATGTGTTCTTGACCGGAATCGAACCTGGGATCCTTCAGTCTGCAGGCTAATGCTCTATTGACTGAGCCAAACCAGCAAGGGTTAATTTTAAATATGGCATATTATAATTACAATGATAAAATTTAAGATTGTTGCATTAATTCTAAAAATTACATAAACATATTTTTCTATTCATTTTAACTTTTCTGAGTTATTTATACCTCTTGAGATATAAATACACTATCATGTAATAATTTCTCTTATGAATAACAGTCATGTTTTTCCCCCTAATGCTTGAGAAGAAGATTCCAAATTATTGTGTATTATACAGAGTACTTTGAAACTTTAAATGGGAAGAATAATTTCTATTCATAGCTTTCCGTTTTCCCAGACTACTTTCTTTGTATCATATAATAAATATATGTTCTGCCAACTTCCATTCTCTACCCTCCAGTATTAAGTCTGAGGAGAGTTTATTATTCATTCACATGTTTGAAGGTAGCTGTTTCTACATTAATAGAGCAAAAATTGTCAACTTTTCAAATAGTAACTTGTTTTCTATGCCCTAAGGTTTGAAAGAAAATAGTCTCATAATGGAAAATAGTAAGCTGACTTTCTGAATGCATAAATGGCTCAATTCTTTATCAGGTTATGCTATGTTACCTGTCTGGAAGTGGTGAGATTGTCTTCTAACAACAGGAAATGGAGTTTGTGGATAAATATGCCATAAATAACAATATTTGCTATTTCCCATTGGGTTTTTGCAGTCTCCAAATTGAACTCTCTGAATTAGATGGCACTACAGTCAACTGGATTTATTTTAAATTATAAGTAAAAGTAAGTGGATTTAAGTAAGATACAAATAAGAGAAAATGATGTTGTAACTATGCCACTTAAAATATTTTGAGCCCAGCTGGAGATGCTCAGCATCCCCCCTATGAACCAGGAGATCAGGGTTCCATTCCTGGTCTGGGCATATGCCTGGGTTATGGGCTCCATCTACAAGAGTGGGCAGGCTGGAGGCAGCTGATCAATGATTTTTCTTTTCTCATTGATGTTTCTATCTCTACCTTCCTCTCCCTTCTCTGAAATCAATAAAATAAATAAATAAATTATTTTGAGCCATTTCCAACTAAATTTTTAATTTGTAGTTTAGACAGTAAATAGATTCACACTATGAGAGAAGTTTGACATGTAAACAGTTGTTTTAAAAATATATATTTTATTGATTTTTCACAAAGAGTAAGAGAGAGGAATAGAGAGTTAGAAACATTGATGAGAGAGAAACATAGATCAGCTGCCTCCTGCACACTCCCCACTGGGGATGTGCTCGCAACCAAGGTACATGCCCTTGACCGGAATTGAACCCGGGACCCTTGAGTCTGCAGGCCGACGTTCTATCCACTGAGCCAAACCGCTTAAGGCAATAGGTTTGTTTTTAGTAGTTTATCTTCATATTATTAACCATAGAGTACCAGTATTAATTGAAAACAATACTAGTGCAATACTAGTTTAAAGTGATCCATTTTCTCAATGACTTATTCAAATAAGCTAAAGGTAAAGAGAAAATTGAGAATCCTTTATTTAAAGGATCTAACTAAGCAAAGGCAAGACTATAAAGTTTCCACTGTCTCTGCGTATGTCTTAAAAATACTATACCTTTTATTAAGGTAGGAATATAAGAACAGATACTGGGTATATCATATTGAACTATACTTAATGATCTATTTTCATGACATTCCTTTGGGTAATCAGCAATTTTATTCCTTTAATATTGTTGAAGTTCTATATTATTTTGAAGGGGAAATAGAGGAGATCACCAACATTGGATCAATGGCTTGACATTGCAAGTGAACTTAGAGCACATAAACAACCATTTAAATATCTAACTAGCAGCTTTCATCGGTAATGGACAGCAGTACTCTAATTATGCAAAGGAATATTTCGATGTATTAGAGAGTTTTTCTTCATCTAGTAATGTGCATGAGGACTTAACAGTATAACAATGAAAAGGAGTTTAAGTAAAAGTATAAGCAGTCATCTTTTCGAAAATGTTTTGAACAAATTACAGTTGTTTTTCTTCATTCTAAAAACTATTTTTAAATTAAAAAAATTAAGTAAAGTTGGCACATAATCTTATATTGATTATATTAGTTTCAAATGAACAATATAGTGAATTTCAATCTAGGGCATAGTTAAATGGTTTGTAATTTTAAACAAGGGCATATTTCTCCACATAGTTGTATTCTTACTTATCAGTATAGCTTACATGAGAAAAAATGGAAGCTTTTCTTTCGGTGGCATTTGAAATGTGGCCTGGTCTGGTCACAGAATTAAGGATTTGTCTGCACCCCTACCTCCCTTTTGTTCTTTGGCAAACATATAAGGAACATTCTTACTTATATTTTTTACTTGCTCTTCTTTCTGCTTTAAGACTCTCCCTCTGACCCTCTCCATGTTTCACTTCCTCTTATCCTATAGGTCATTAATTAAATAAATGTTAATCACCCACAGAAGCCTTCTTTGTCTACCATATTTAAATGGAGAGATGGAATCCTAGTTGGAGGCCATGAATTTGTACACAACACAGTTAATGGTGGACAAAAGCCTAAAATCTGCCTCAGCTTCTCCTGTACCTGACAACTCTAGGCAAACTGTTTATTTTTGTGTTTCACACATGTGAGGACCATATAATGTGGATTAACTTCAGTTAACAATAACTTAGAAGATAAGGTTGCATATTACAGAAAATTTTAAGTGGAAGATCTGACCATTCATACAATACATGAAGAAAACTGACAATAGTGTAAGCCAGTGGTCAACTGACACCCAACACGTGTTAACCAATGGGCTAAAGGACTTACGTGTATATTAGTTTGTACTTGATTCTGAAACAAAACCAGAGTAAACCAATTTTTGGATATCTAATTTCAGCCCTGATTTTACCACTTAACAGGAGCAAGATCTTACTTAGCTGGGTCACTTTAACAAGGATAATTTAAACATCAATATACAGTCCTATCCTAGACCCCAGCTATGAAGTCTTCAAGATCGTTCATATTCACTGAAGTAGGGGAAAGGCAGTTTGAGAAGTAAAGTAATACTGACTGCTGCACACCCAGGTACCCAGCAGTCAGCACAGGTCATACTCCAGTGCCTAATGGTTTAAGTTAGAAGTTCCTTCCCCTTTGTCTCTTATCCAATGATACTGGGCCTGGACTACAGAATACAGAACACAACCCATCTCCTACATGGCGGCAACTAGCTAATACTTAGAAATGCACAGGATCAAATTTAAAGTTGATGAAAAGGCACCTCAATTCATTAAAGAAAATAAAGAATAGAAGCGACATGCTTAGATTACAGTGTAACTTCCCTGGGTCACCTGGGCTCCCATTCGTGGTCAACAGAATACTGTGTGTTGGTGTACTAACTACTCAATTAGACTAAAGACTAACCAGGCCCTTGATGTAGATAGCACGAACTTTGCTTATTTGTGAATAAAGTGCCAATTTTATGTACAAATAACTAAACTTTACAACCAGCTTTGAAGCAGCGAGGCTGAAGTCTTGTGGTAGGAACTGAGTGCTTAAACCTGCCAGCCAGACCGCCTGTGTCCCCACAGAGCTGGGCTAAGAGCCTGGTGAGGGCTGGGGCCCTGGATGCCTGCTGGCTGGGAACTGGGGGTGCGAGGGGGCAGGGGCTTCCAGAGACCCCAGGGAGCTCTGTCCACGCTTCCCTTCCAGACCAGGCCATTAACAAAGGGGCTCATGCCGGGTAGCTGTAGTTTTAAAGATGCTATAAGGAAGGTTAACGGTGTAGCTAGTGAAGAAGACTTAAAGTCGCTAATTTTTCTTTTGAGAAGGAAAAAACAAACAAACAAAATCAGCAAACTAAGAGCAGACCTGCAGCTCGTTTAGAAGTGAGCGTCCAGGGTAGAGTTCCCTGTGGGACTTGACATCACCCCACCCCGGATACTCGCGGACCTTCTCAAAGAAGTGCGTCTTCCCTTCCAGGGCACGATGCTCCAGGAAGTCGAATGGGTTTTCTCCTCGGAAAACCGCGCTCAGCCCAGTTCCAGCAGGAGTCTGCGGGCCATGCATGCGTTCGGTGTGCCGCTTCCCCAGGGTACCGTTCATCCCATTTCCACGCCATCGCTCGCAGCAGAGGAGGCCAGGCCTGCGGAGTGAAGTGTGGCTCCGGGGCTGCAGGGCTGCCCAGCGCTGCAGGGCCCGGGAAAGGGGTCCGCGAGGAAGCGGGGCTTTCTCATCCACCTGCCAGGCGTCACGGTGGTCCCTGGGCAAGGTGACAAGCGCGGGGCTGTCTCTCCTGGAAGACCTGGGGCCTGCGCTCCTTGTCCGCCAGGCTGAGCCCCTTGGGGGCCAGAGCTGCAGCTGCTGCGGGTCCACCAGGGGGTGAGCAGAAGCTTGCAGGACGCACAGGCAAGACTGAGCGCCGATCAGCGGACAATAACTGTCATGGTGGCATGGGGATTGTGTTGTCTCCCGGGTCCCTACAGCAGTGTCTGGCACTTGATAGCTTAAAGAAGGTTAGTTAAGTAAAGTAATAATATACATGGCATCAACAGAGGAGCTCATTATTGGGCATTAGTCAAATACTGATCTTGCATAGACTTCCTTAGCCATGGAAATAACCAATTTGATATTTTTAGATATATAGTTTCAGTGGCTTACAATTCTTTATTTGGAAACAGGCAAATATATATTTATCTCACAGTGTACATCCACTAACTCTTATTAGTAATGCACTTCATTCATTTGCACATTTATTTATTGAAAGGGTTGTGGTAAAAGTCCTACAATATACACAAGCACTATGTAGATGCCATGGATACAATGAAGCTTACAACCAGTAAGGGAAAAAGGTTTCAGGTAATCTCACCAAAACAATATATTGCAGATGTTACTAGCAAATGTTTTGATATCTATAATAGGATGATCTGGCTTAGTCTGGAATATCAAAGACTCCTAGGATCTTTGTGTTAAAGTCATTCCCTGAGGAAGTGACCATTAAACTGGTAGTGAGGATGAATTGATGACTAGGTAATAAAGAAGAACAGGTAAGGGTGTGTGGCATTCAGAGGGAAAATCTATGAAAAATGTGTGGCAGGTTGCAGCAACTTGTTATACTGTATTGACTCTCATGAATACAAGCTATTTTATTTAATTTGAAATTTCTTTTAGATTCAAATGATTTCAATAGCATATACCTTGAATGGGTAATTTGTAATACTTATTAAACCAAATTGAACAGTGTGAGCCCTTCCATAAGCATAAAAAGTTGAAGTACTGAAAGTTTTAGTAAGTTAATAATTTTTGTTAATCAAGAGGGAAAAATATAATCCACAAATTAATATTTTCAATCGTCAATTTCTTCAATTTTATAAATTCCTTCTGCTTTGATAGATTTTTTTGAATAAATACAATGTAAACATCCCATCTAAGCAAAGAATGCCACAAATGTAAATAATTTAAACATTTTAATACACATATACATACATACACTCTTATTTGGTACTCACAAAAATATAAGAACTAATTGAATCCATATTGTTAATCAGGAGCCAGAAGCCAATTAGTATCACATATTCAGAATTTCTGACTCCAAGCCTTGTAACTTGCTAATATAGAATAAATGCAAATGTTCAGGGAGAGTTTTAAAACATTAAAAATAACATTAAAGTAGAAATGCAATAATAAGTAATTTGAATACTTATCTCTAAAAACAATAAAAATGGACAAAGGACCTAAATAGACACTTCACTAAAGAGGACATACAAATGGCCAAGAGACATATGAAAACATGCTCAAAGTCACTGGTCATCAGAGAGAAGCAAATTAAAGCCACAATGAGGTATCACTTCACACCTGTCAGAATGGCTTCCATCAACTAATCAATAAATGACAAGTGCCAGCGAGGATGTGGAGAAAAGGGAATCCTAGTGTACTGCTGTTGTAAATGCAGACTGGTGAAGCCATTATGGAAAACAGTATGGAGTTTCCTCAAAAAAATAAATATGGAACTGCCATTTGGCCCAGTGATCCTACTTCTAAGAGTACATCCTAAGAAACCCTGAAATACCAACCATAAAGAATGCATTTACCCCTATGTTCATAGTAGTACAGTATCATCTTTACAATAGCTAAGATATGGAAACAGCCCAATGCCCATCAGTAGATGAGTGGATAGAAAAGCAGTGGTACACTTATACTGTGGAATACCATGCAGCAATAAAAAAGAAGGATCTCTTACCCTTTGAGACAGCCTGGAGGGACCTAGAGAATATCATGCTAAGTGAAATAAATCAGTCAGAAAAAGATAAGTGTCACATAATCTCACTCATATGTGGAATCTAATTAACAAAATAATCTGATGAACCAAGTGGATTCAGAGACATGGAAGCATGGAACAGAGTGGGGAATCTCAGGGGGAAGGAGGGGGAGGGTGGGTGTGTGAGAAGTAATCAACAAGACCTTGTAGGCATATATGCATTGCCCATGGACCCAGACAATGGTGTGGTGAGGCCAGTTGGAGGGGGCCAATGAGGGGAAAAAAGGGAGACATATGTAATATTTCCAACAATAAATAATTATTTTAAAAATAAGTTCTAATCACAAGACAAAAATTCTGTAAATATTAATGGTGATGAATATTATCTAAACTTACTATGATGATCATTTCATAATATATAAATATACTGAAGCATTATATTGTATATACAAAAAATAAATACAATACAATAAAAATTACTAAAATATGATCTGATAGAATATTGACTCTACAAAAGTGTCTATAATAATTATTCACTGACACTGTAATTCATATAAAATAAACATTGACTTTAGGATTAGCTTTTTATTTTATTTTTTTAATATTTTATTGATTTTTTTTACAGAGAGGAAGGGAGAGGAAGGATAGAGAGTTAGAAACATCAATGAGAGAGAAACATCGATCAGCCGCCTCCTGCACACCCCTAACTGGGGATGTGCCCACAATCAAGGTACATGCCCTTGACTGGAATCGAACCTGGGACCTTTAGGTCCGCAGGCCGACGTTCTGTCCACTGAGCCAAACCGGTCAGGGCAGGATTAGCTTTTTAAAAATATATATTTTATTTACTTTTTAAAGAGAGGAAGGGAGAGGGATAGAGAGTTAGAAACATCAGTGAGAGAGAAACATCGATCAGCTGCCTCCTACACACCCCCTAATGGGGATGTGCCCAAAACCAAGGTACACACCTTGACTGGAATCGAACCTGGGTCCCTTCAATCCACAGACTGACACTCTATCCACTGAGCCCAACCAGTTAGGTCTAGGATTAGCTTTTTACTTTTATTTGCACTAAAATAAAAAACTGGTACTTTAGTTTTCAAAAGTAAATATGGAAAATGATACCAAAATACATGATAGTCAAGCTTGGTCTCAAGTGTTGAAAAAATACCACAAATTAAGTATTAACATAAATCTTGTATTTGAGAAAAAAGTATGTTTAAAAATTACGTGTAAACTCTTCCATTTCTTGGTTAATATTATAAACATAGAGTCTATTTTGAATAACTACTTGAACATTTCCCTGGGTCTGGTGTACTGAGTCAGATAGCATTCCACAAGCACTGTGGGACTTTCGACGTAGGACCTCTAGGTTCCATGTGACAGAGAGACTGTAAAAAGACATATGGCCATAGCAACCTTCAATTTCAGTTGCTTCATCTTTTGAAGCCAAATCAATGCAAACCATCTGTTTCAAGTAGTAAATGAATATTTTTAATTTTATTTTTGATACTTTATATTTATATTTCTGTCTTTTGAGTTTTATTTTTGTTTTTACTTTTTAAAATGTTTTTGTCACATTAAAATGTATTATTTGCCAAGCTTTTGTCCTCATCACGTTGTGACCAATAATACCATTTACAAGCAAAATAATGGTTTTTCATGAAACACATAGTTTTTTTGGGTAGGAAAGGTAAGCACAACCTTTATTAATCAATAATATCTTTTTCAAGTATCTTAGAACTTAGGTTGATATTGTGCCTAATGTATTGTAAAATTTTACTTGTATTTTATAATTACCTCAAAATTTCACTACTACATCAGTGACTACATTTATTTGCTTGAAATGAAGTATTTTAAAAGATGTCTAGTCCCATTGACATATTCAGTAATGAGATTCCCCATTAAATACTGAATACAATGTCTATTTTCAGGTAATTTCTAAATTATTTAGAGTTATATGGAGAATCAATGAAACACTTGAATTTATTTAAATTTTCTAAGATATTGTTTATTACCATATTCATCCAAGAAGAGACTTAAACTCTGTGTATATATACGTGTGTGCATATATACACGTGTGTGTTCACATCCACGTGTGTATGTGATACATTCTAGATGTTTTGTAGGAGGGATGCAGATAAAGAATTACCATTTTGTACACAGTCATGGCTACATTGTCTAAAACTGTCTGTTATAAAACTAGTCTTATTTTACTTAAGGGTCCTTTTAAATTTCATGGCTATTCTGTGTGTGATCATGCTATCTTGCCATATGTCCCTTTTAGTCATTGGCATCAACATTTCAAATCTATGAAGCTGGCCATTGTGTGGCGAGAAAAGTGAGTGATTCCTGATATTCCACCAACCTTCAGAAAAAAATTCATATAGTGGGTCCCCACTTATTGACAGGGTGTATAAACTCATCGTTAATCAGAACAAGTTAATCTTCTTGTAACAACTCATTCCACACATGTTAATAAATATATTTAAAGCAGGAAAAGTGAATGTCCTGGTAATGAGTTTGCACATGAAAAAAAATAATGAAAAAGATAATTGCCATGTCTGATTTACAGATTCAAATTTTTTAGTTTGTTTGAAATTTTCCATTTTGGAACTGGAGAAGGTTGGTTGTTGTTATTCTTTCATGATCTTTGCTACACAATCACTCTGATTGGAATAGCACATGGAAGGTTTTGAGAGCCTCACAGTGCCTGGTGAAAAGTTAATGTGATCTGAAGAGTTGGCCTTGAGAAAAATAGCTGAGTGAATGGTAAATAGTTCAGAATGACTTTATTCTCTGATTTGAATATTGCTATAAGATATAGCAAACTACGTTTTTGTTTTCTTGTTTTGTTTGTTATAATCTCATGTTTGCTTTTATCATCTTAAAACATTTATTTTAAGAAATTAATATGAGCTTTACTATTCTGATAAATGCCATAATAAACTTAATAAAATAACTCATTATCAAAATGCCTTATATATGTGGATACAAAAGCATGACTCAGAAATTTGTTGGAAGTAGGAAATGTCAACATAGAAAGTACTGTAGTATTATTTAACTGTAATTTTTGAACCAGAAAGAATTTCCAAAACCTTCTAATCTTTTCTTTTATTTCATGGAAACAGAACTAGAAGGTAGAAGTGTGTCATGCCAGATAAGAATGCTCTGTAAAGGTAGAGACAGAATAATAACCATCGCTCCTGATGCTACCTCTCACTCGTCAGGCCAGGTGTCAACATTTGATAGTCCCACACTGACTTAGTCATTCCCAGACTTTAGAGACTAAATTTAAAATAAATAAAGTCAGGGATATGACATAGTGTTTTCAGAGTTTTATTTCACCAAAGACAAAAATCCAAAACTAAAATAAAACAATCATAAAAAAGAAATAAGAAAAGATAGCCATCAGCTAGTGATCATCCTATACCAGAAGATGCTTTATTACTGAAAGAGTAAATGAAAAGGAAATACCTAACAGCAATTACAAGAACATCAATTTAATTAATTTTGTTCTATGTACCTTCTCATTCATCCTTATTTTTTGTCTTAGCTCTAGAACAAAGAAGGTCCCAACATCAGCCAGCCTCAGTTAACTCAGCATTTCATTAAAGACTGCTGTTCTTAGTATTCTGGCCTCATAACCACCCCCTGAGAAAGGCTGACCAGGTGCCCACATTTTACAGGGGAAAGAGAAAAAAATTTCCTGTGAATGATTCAAAATCATAGGACTACAAAATGACAGAGCTAGGCAAACAACGACATCATGTAAGACAAAATCTGATGGTTTTCCTTCTATACCAAGCATCCTCACAAAAGAGAAAACAGCTTACCGTACACACTTTAATATTTTTTCAGTAAAACTATAACATGAAAAAGTGAGAAGTTATGAAATAATAGTGCTAGTAAAGAGCATATACAAGTTGAGCTACATTTTTCTTGATGGCAAAAGTGTGTTATTGCATACAATTTTAAAATCACATTTACTTCTTTTTGCTGAAAAAGAAAAATATTTAAAATCAAGTTATTGTTAAGAAAAAAGGCAGTGTGTAAGGAGTTCTATTCAAATAACTTTCTATAAAAATGTTTCTCTTTTTAGGTGAACGAAAAGAATAAATATATAATTTTACTAGTAAATGTATTTAAGATTCGTAATTATGTAGTGATACAAGTGGTGTTTTCTCTTCAGAACCTCCGCACTAGAATGAAACAATTGCAAGACAGTACCAGTTGTCATATGGTTTACTCTCCACCTTTATATTTGCAATTACTGCATTATATCATGTTAATAGTTGTGAAGAGTTTCCTTCTGATCAAACTAACATTTCTCATGTGCTTATTCATCCACTCAGTCAAAAATACTTATCAATTTCCCTACCTTTAAAAAAAATTTTTTTATTGATTTCAGAGAGGAAAGGAGAGGAAGAGAGAGATCAATGATGAGAGAGAATCATTGAGAATCACTACCTCTTGTACACCTCCACACTGAGGACTGGGCCCACCACCCAGGCATGTGCCCCAACCAGGGAACTGAGCTGTGATCTCCAGGTTCACAGTTAAATACTCAGCCACTGAGCCATCCAGCTGGGCTCCCCTACCTTTTATGCACTGGAGATACAGCAGTGGACATCCAGACAAAAATGCCTGCCTTAATGAAAGTTTTAGAGACTAAACAAAAAAAAAAGTGGAATATATTTCATGGAGAACAGTAAGTGATATAAAGAATAGCAACCATAACACAATCAGTAAAGAGGTCAAAGAAAATGCTGAGGAGATGGGGAGGGGCTAAGATTAGAATTTAGAAAAGGACTCATTGAGGTGATTTTTGAATGAACTCCTGAGGTAAGTGGGGATATGAGTCACAAGTGGATACTTGGAGAAAGAGGATGCAATCAGACGGAACAGAAATGGCAAAAACCTCACGGCAATGTTATTTTTAGCACATTTTAGGAAATGACAGACCAGGGTGAACAAGAGAGAGATAGTAAGATCTAGCCAGATAGAAGTTAATGATGGCCTACTGTGATAAACTCCCACAGGCACTGAACTTTTTTTTTTTAATGAGATGGGAAGTCATTGAAGAATTTTGAGTAGAAGGTCCAACTTACATTTTAGCAAAATCATTCTGGCAGCTGCGTTAAGAATAAACCAAAAAGAAGAGTTATAACAATTAAAAGGCTGCTATAATAGTATTACAGAAAGATGAAAGAGGCTTGCATCAACATGTGTGCGGTGAAAATGGTGAATGGAAAGTGATTAGATTCTGGACATATTTTTCCAATATTGCCAATGGGATTTGCTGATTGATTGGATAAAGGATATGAGAAAAAAATATGAAAGCTAGGATGACCCCAAGACTTGGATGTGAGCACCTGAATGTATGACATTTCCATATACTATATCAGATAAAGAAACTGTGAGTGCAACTATTGGAGGGGGTGCAGAATTTTGATGTTAGACATATTAAGTTGGAGATAGCTAGTATACACTTAAATAAAAATGTTGAATAAATCTTTAGATGTGTGGCCTAAGAGAAGAGGCCCATATGGGAGATAAAATTTATGAATCATTATCCTATGAAGGGTAGTTAAAGCCTAATATGATACTGGATTATATCACCAAAGGAGGAACGTACATAAGAAGAGGTTATGTCCGCAAAATCTGTGCTCTGTTTATAGGAGAGAAATGTTTGTAGGCGAGAAAAGTAAAGCAGAAACATCAAAGGAGAGAATAAGAAGGAGCCACTGGTAAAGCAACAAAAAGAACCTAAAAGATGAGATGTCATAGGAGCCAACTAGAAAAAGTCTTTTATGATGGAGAAAGGTATCAGCTGGGTCAAATGCTGCTGATAGGTCACCCAGATTGAACACTGACAGCTGAAAATAGTATTTATCAATGTGATGACCACAAGTAAGAGGGACAAAAGCCATTTCAGTGATATTTTCAGGCAATTAAAAAATGAAAGGAGAGGAATTAAAGATAGTACACTGAAGAGTTTTTCTGAGAATGTAACAGAAATCTACTAATATTTGGAGAGTGAAGTGAAGTTAATAGAAGTAGATAGGAGAAAAAAACGCTATGTCTAAAGGTGTTATAATAATATAATACAGAACAAAATTGTTGATGAAGGAAAGAAGAACAGACTGATGAAGTGATAATGTCCTACAGTGCATGGGAGGGTTAAGGTTGCTGCAGTGATGTCCTAGAACAGAATAGAAGGAATGGATCCTAGGACACAGACATCAGAAAGCACAGGCTTGGAGTTTGGAGAAAAACCATTCACTGAGAGGAGGTATGTCGAAGTATAGTGAAAACGGATTAACTATGGTGGGAGATGAGGTGGTGGTGGCTTATGTATGTTCCCTATGATTCTTTTTATAATCTGAGGGCTTTGAAAACAATACTATCACGTAAAATTTAGGATGGGGACAAGAAGTAGGAGTTTTGAAGTAAGATGAAAAGTTAAAAATAACTCATTTAATTAGATGCACATATTCATATATGTGCTTTACTATAGCTACATTTGTGGATGGGGGCCTGCGATGGATTTAGTTGGATTTAACTACAGTTGGGATTTGATTGGAGTAAATATGACAACATTGAGAAAGGGGTAAGGAAGCTGAAGGTACATGCAAGGTTGTGATTAAAATGGTGGCCTTGTAATTGAAGTGAAAAGCGAGGAAAATTAAGACAATGTGGGAGTGGGAATTAATGGAAAGGTGGTAGGTTCAATTGGATGTAGGTCCACATGTAGCTGAATTGGCTGGTTCAGGTCAGATTACTACACAAATTGAGACAGAAGTGTTATTAAAGAGTGAAATGCTGAAAAGTATGCTGAGATAGGTAGATATGGCTCTAGCATTGGAGTGTGTCCATTATAGAATAAAAGGGACTAGATCAGAGAAGAAATGGCCCAGGAACTAAGAATCTTCAGGAAAATTTATACAACCAAAGGACTTGCAGAAAGAGTTAGAGGGAGTAACCCTGTGCCAGGTGTTAATTTTTTTTTTCCGAAATGAAGATAAAATGATAACAGATAAGTGGGTACTGTGGATAGTATAGTCTGAAGAAATGAGATTTAAAACTTGAAAATTTTAGGGAGTAGGAAAGACAGAGGTTTAGATGTAGCAAAGTGTGACACATCCCTCCAACCCACCATGTTCCAAGCTCAGTGATTTTTGGAAGAAGAAACTCTTCTTAGAGAACTTCAGAAAATATTCTCAGGTAAGAGCCAGATTCAGTAAAGAAAGAAAGTAAAGAATCTGTAAACATATTTTTTGATTGACTATTAAAAAAAGAGCCAGGATTATCTTCATACTAGCTTTTACCTCACTTGAAATATATTAGACTAGGGACCCGGTGCATGAAATTCATGCACTGGGGGGGGGGGTCCTCAGCCCAGCCTGGCCCCTCTCACATATGGGGAGCCTCAGGGGGTGTCCTACTGACAGCTTAGGCCCACACCCTGATCCCTTTAGGGAGCAAGCCTAAGTCATAGTCTGGCTTCCCTTTGTGGGAGGCAACCAGGCTAATCAGGGGAAGCCACCAGCCCCCTCACCCTGCTGCAACCACTGCCAATCACCACAGCCACCAAGGTGTTTTCATTAACAAGGACTCCAGTCCCTTCACCATGAAGAAATGACAACTTTCTTTAAGCATTTTCAAGGTGTGTCTTTAATAGCATATGACATTTCTTTCTTTCATTTTTTTTTTACCCTCACCTGAGGATATGTTTCCATTGATTTTTACAGAATGTGGAAGAGAAGGGAAAAACAGAGAGAAACATCAAAGTGAGAGAAACACTTTAATTGGTTGCCTCCTGCATATGCCCAAACCTGGGCCCTGGCCAGGGAGGAGCCTGCAACCTAGGTACGTGCCCTTGGTCAGAATTGAACCTAGACCCTGCAGTCACCAGGCTAAGGCATTTTGCACTGAGCCAAACTGGCTAGGGCAGGATACGACATTTCTTAGCCCTCCAGCAGGAGACCTTCATTTTTTTTTTTTTTCTCTCCAGTAGTGTGGTGGAAAAACCCTAGATCGCCTTTAGGGTGTCTTATTACTCAGGTTAGTAAGAATATTATCAGTGGCATACAGGGAGCTCAGCCAATGAGCAGTAAGAAAAGGTGTTTCCTCTGTAGTTCACTCTGATCACTGGCTCCACACCTGCCCCTCCAATCCCAGCTCCACCCCTGCCCAGACCTGTGATCTCTGGCCAAGGATGCAGGCCTGGGCAGGGGACCAAAAACCTCCGATCAGCGGCTTCACAGAGCCCAGGCCTCTGTGATCACTGGATCTGATCCTGCCTTCTGCCATCGCCAGCTCTGCCCTTTCCCCACTGGCAGCCTCTGGCCAAAGCTGCAGGTCTGGGAAGGGGACCCCCAGAACCCTGCTTTGCCATCTCCACTGGTGACCAGAACCCTGTGATTGCAGGCTCTACCCCTGCCCCTCTGATTGCTGGCTCTATGGAGCCCAGGTTCCTGCGATCTCTGGCATTGCCCCTGCCCAGACCTTATGCCTGGGTAGGGCACCTTATGCCTGATCACCAGCTCCACCCTTGCCCATGCCTGAAGCCTCTGGTGAAGGCCTCTGGCCTGGGCAGGGTACCGCCAACCCCCCC